>CM060832.1:97582500-97837500 GCA_030762175.1 Metallyticus violacea
CCATTAATCTCACTAAAAGTAAAGAACCTTACATTCAGTCGTACTGTTCCATTTTTATCAAATTGCTAAGACATAAGAAACTTTTAACACTCACTCTTCGCTGTGGAAAGTGTATGAATTCTTCCGCAATGAAATTAACTAGGTATCTTATACAATTTTTATTTTAAAATTAAATTAATACCAGCTTCATATTGTACTGACGTTCTTTTTAAGTTATACTTCCCTTTAGTCGGTTCCAGTGGTGAAATGGTAACTATACTTGTCTCCTAAACCCAAGATTGCTGGTTCGATCCCGGCCAGGACTGAGGTTTTTTTTTTCTTTTATATATATTTGTTGTTGTACTTTTTATGTATAATGATTGTTTAACACGTAAACAAATAAGTCTTGAAGATTGTTTTAAGGGTTATAATTAGCCTGTCTTGTGTTTTATTTTCTAATGCGATAAAGAAAATATATATGTGGATTTATGTGCAAACAAGGACCGTTTAAATTGTACCCAGAAAGCAAACAGTTTTATATTTCTAATGAAAATTTTCTCTATACTCCAAAATGCAAGCAAATGAAAAGTCATTTAGTGAAAACTGCTGAAATTATTAATTACTTGCTGCTTCGATTCTATTCAAGCATAAGGAATAAATATTACTAGTTATATTATTTTTTCAAGCTGAAAGTGAAATTCGTCTAACTGTGGTGATAAGTTTGGTGAAACACATTGAGATCAAAGCAGAAGTCCATCAAATTTAAATATGGAATATAAGGTCAATGATAAAGCAATTTTCTGGGATCGTAAGTGAATGACATCAATAACACAATGATAAAGATAAATGCATTGCCCAGCTTAAGAGCAGATAAAAGTTAATTGTGGAGTATAAAAATTTCAAGCTCAAATGTCAAACTAAGTACATATATTTTTAAATCATAATCGCATATATCATATTCCGCAAGTTTAGTGACCGCAGGGTACATAAATTAAGAAATAAGAAAGATGGCCTCTATGGGGCAGAAATTCCACTAAACGGCTAGAAGCGCTGATGTGGTCGAGTGATTCTACTCAGGCTGTAAGTGGAATTCGTGGCGGACGAAGAAGAGAGCCTGAACAGTTTTCTTCGGGTACTCTTGTTTCCCCTGTTATTCATTTCACCGTTGCTCCATCATCTTATCCCCATCTTCACCTTCATCATTCAGCATAATCTAGATCACCGTTGCTCGGTTCCGGCATTTACAAACGGACTAAGCAGTACCCTCTGCCGCCCCTGAATTCCAATGCCAAGCGGACAAGTGTGTTTGTATAGAACTCTCCCAATCACAAAATCAGTATAGAAGAGTACAGAGTGAAATAATTTTAACATGTACCTTAATTCAAAATGTCTATATGTAACAAATTATACAAGGAGGCATTGTTGTTTTCCATGTCTTCCCTAGATTTTTTCTTGAGTTAATTAACATTCGACTGTTTCTTTTTACCTTTATATTCATGTTTTTCATGCCAAAATTACACATTATTTGAATGAAATCATGTTAAATATACAGGTTAGAAGGAAATTTAATATGTACCTTTTCAGGTATTATCTGTTAAAATGTAAACAACCGTTCTTGAACGGTTTCATAAATCATATTTCGTATTAAATTTTCAATGTCTTTTCTCTAGTTTTTCTACTACGATACACTGTAGCTTAGAGTAAGTTACTTATTATCACATTTTGGTGTTAGGTTAGTTATAATGTGTACAAAGCCGATTCATTGCTTAAAAAGTTATTTGTAAAATTATCTCACCAACTCCAAAAAGGTAAATGTGAAAATTGGCAACTTTGTGAGCAAATAATTTGATCAAAACAATGCACGTTTTTGAAAAAATGAAACGCCCTTTTTCATTCATTTTTTTTATTTTGCTGGCTGCTATATATGTTTACTGTTTTGTGTTGCATATTGTCATCAATTATATTTGCACAATTAACGTAAATTTGGAGTGCAAGACCATCCTGTTAATTTTATCTCTTTTAAATATTATTTTCGCTAAACATTTATTTCTGTAATCAGTGTTGCTATTTGCAAACTAAATTTTTGATATAACATGAAATAATATAATTGGTATAATATGTCAACAATATTCTAGAAAATAATTGCTCATATTTTTTTAAAAGAGTTTTAGCAATTTCGTGTTCGTGAACTGAAATAAAGTCATCTATGTTGCAACATATTTTTCTTTATTTTCCTAAAAAAGGTGGAATTATTTCAGTGGATATTATTCGTTTCTATACATTTATTATAAACTTTTTACTTGTAATAATGTTATTTATAGCCTTATGAATTTATTTACTAGGCCTCTTTCCAGCCTGTATAATAGTAAAATAACCTATATAGATGCAGGTGAAAATGAAGCAAATATTGGAGCTCAATATAATTCAAATAGCAAGATTTTTTTGTTTTTGAATGGTATTTAACGCTCCTTTTTACTAGAGGCACCACAGGCGGTGAACACTTGTAATATATGAGATTAAATAATATAATGATAAATGATTTTTAAGAAAGGAAACGTTCTAGTACCTCCCGGGCATTTGCCATTTATGAAGAATGAGGAATACCTAGAAAAACCTCAGTCAGGGAGGACGGTCCTGGCTGGATTCGAACCTCAAAGCTCCCGCTTACGAGTCCGCACCTTAACGACCTCGGCCATCCTTGGTGGTAAAAATTGCAAGTAAAATTAACAAAAGTGTAGGGTTAGGATACTACGGACTCTAATGGTTTACTATTTAAAAAGATTTCCATAGGATTAAAAATTTAACAGATAGCATAAAATATCGTGGACGCAAATTCCATTCAACCATCTTCCTGCATATCCATAACGCCGGGATAATGTTGGTCAGCTGCTATTCTTCGAAGTGCCAGTTGACTGGACCGCTTGGTTAATTGTAAATTGCATCAGGATTCTTAAGCTTATGTGTAAACTCATAATAATACTTATACAAACTTGCAACGGGGATATTAAATGATGAAGATTGTACTCAAAAGGTATACATACAGCAATAGTAAACCGAGAGATATCAAATGTTGGTGTATTTCCAAAGCACATGTATATATTTCTCTTTACAAAAGCTGTTATTTAAATAACACTAAATGAACACGTAAATAGGAATCAGTGCTAAGAATATTAAGTTAATGTTACTTTAAGCGTTCTTGAGTAAGGAATTAATTAATTCACATCTCAACAGAAATATGAGAGGAAGGAGAACTGTGTTACAAACCCAATGTAAGTGTGATGTGGACTGGATAACAAGATGCTAGGTGTGAACATCTGTTCCTAGGGATGCTGTGACATGCTGTAGCACCTCTTCGTGACAACGCTGACACAGACTCGTCATATCGTTCCCCTTTCTCTCCCGTTTGTTGCTAACTTCTTGATGTCACAACCTGGCGAAACTGCTCTTGTAGTTCTCTCTGCAACCCGTCCATCCTAAAACACAGAGAATCTGTCACTAGAAAGAGTGGAAATGAGCAATTTTTTTAAGATTCCTAAAATATAATGTGTTATTTTTTTACATTTAATTCTTTCTTTCCTTTTCTAACTAGTGTTTCTAGTGATTGACTGTTTTCAATCAGAGATGATCATAATTTATAGTGTTAAGAAAGATTTATCTATATCTCAATTTTCCAAAATATTATATTGTATTTCCTTGAGGTACACGTTACAGTAGTTCTATTAGAGTACCTGTCATGATAGTCATTATATAAACAGCCTCGTTGGTCTGGTGGTCACATCTGCCAGCTGATCTTCAGTGCTTCTGGGTATAGGATGGAGTGTACCCAATCTCGTAATAATTGTAGAGCTGCCTAATGGAGCAGTGGCAAACCCCGTTTTATAAACCAGGGACTTTTTGGAAGACCACTTAACATTTTTGTAGCGTCCTACGGCGTAACAGTGGACTCGGAAAAGCTGGGCCTTTCACATAACCGACAAAGATTTCATTTTAATTTAACAATATGTAATGTATTTTTTAACTAACAAGGAAAATGTTGGGTTTGAACAAACAGAAATGCACCTAATTTGATGTTAAGGCCGTTTAGTGATTTTTGAAATGAATGAATGATAGTTTTTCTGTAAATCCCAGTTGTTCATTAGAGGGCTCGTTTAGCCACCCCTCACTCAAATCAAACAAAGAAAACCAAAATTCTGTTATAGGTCATAACTTATCTCCAGATCAATTGTGATATTCCTTTTTCTATAAAATGCTGCAATTAGCTAATAATCCTCTCTGAAAACAAGTGCCACTTTAAAGCATGCAATACATGCACGCATAATCTCGACTGGCATAACAGAAAATCAGCAAAAGATGACTAAATAGAGCGCTCTAGTGAGTAACTGCGGCGTTTAACGCAAAATCGTATATTTTTATTGAATTCAGATGTAAGTAAATTGTCTATAACTGAATTTTGTTGCGGATTCGGAATATTAAAGTTTTACAGAAAAAGTAATATCGCTATTGGATTCACAGTATTGAAGATTACCATTAGCTGAAGCTTGGTAAGACTTTTTTTTTTTTGTTTTTTTGTTTTTTACCAGATTTCCTTATGGCTTTTTCTATATACAGGATGGTTTATAAGTCACACCATGGATGTTACATTTTATCTGTATTTAACTTTTTCTATTATATGGGAAGATAGGGGGGACAAATAATCCGCTCTATTCTTTCAGTGCTAAATAACCTATGAATCTTGATGGAGTACCTGGAGAACTTCTTTTCCAACAACACCGACCTTTGTTTTTCAACAGAACGATGCTTTGCCATTTTTCTGTAAAAACGCAAGAAAAGAAAAAGTATGTTTGTGAACAAATAGCATAGGGTTTAACACAGTTTATTTATTTGGGAATGTTTACCAATAGTAACGCTACCACGAGAATGTCAAACTTAAATAGACCAAGAAAAACTTCCAGATCCATGTGAAACAGCACATGGCCTAAAGCATACGGATCGATGACAAGATGACGATACCGTAGGTATCATTTTATCTCATGTATCATCAGTGTTTACCGCCTGTTGTAAAAACGGGACTTTTGAAAAGGTTTATAATTTATTCATTGCTTTAAGCCAGTATAAAATATTGGTTGAATATTGCGGGGTCAAGCCCGAAACGCCGCTCGATTCTAAAATGTACAGAGAAAACATTCTTGAACATCTCATCGTGCTGAAGAGCTAAGCGCTCAACATGAAACTGTGAAGTAGCCCCCCAGCACTAGGTCATTATTGAATTATTCTTGATATTCTGTTGCCACAGCTAAATGAACAATAGGAATGTTTGCGAATACGTGGCTAGCAATGCTTCCCCTTTTTTGTTATTTGTTTGTGTGGTTTTTCACGCACTGTTTCTACTTATTCGTGATTTCACAGTTCCGTGGTCAGCTGTGTAGTCCAGGCGAGGGACCACCTGTTGTACTCAGCCACAGCGGAAGTGATGAAAGATGATATCCATCGCTTTGCGTGGATTTCTTGTAAATTAGCGCGCTTTTGCTCACGTTAAACTGTAGCTTTTTAACCTTCTAGTCTATGCAGTTGAATGTTACATCAACCACAACATGTACAGCAAATATTTTAACAGTTTACATATTTAATATTTAATTTTGGAAACAAATACAAAACTGCTGTCAGCGAATAATAATTAACTAATTAAGCAAGTCATAACAATTTGCATGAGTGCAGTAAACATTGAACAATTTAAAAATATAATGTTGTAATACACCCATTCTTCAATTTCTTTATATTATTACCATTTTGAAGACAGTTGAAGTTTTTGTTATTAGCTCTTACCTCATATATATATATATATATATATATATATATATATATGCTGAATATTTCATATATATTGTATACCTAGTTTTCAATAATACGCAACAAGTAAAGCCCTCTTCGTTTTGTATGGAAGAGATGCGTTCAATTGAACTATACAGTCTATAATTGAACGGATTCAGAAGATACAACAAAACAGACAAAAACGTTATCACGTCTCGCTCAGGAAGAACAACAGTTGCCTGATCCCTGGAAAGATATAGTTTACCACAAGAACGCAGATTTTCGGTTGCAAGAAAGTCTAAAGTAGATCCATACGAGTTAATTCCACAACAGGTTTATATATTAAATATTTGCAAATGCAGCTCAAAAATTCTTAAAATTGTGCTTGTAAAATAGGATAGTAACCAGTGTGGAAAGTTGACCTTTCTGCTTAACTCTAAATAGACAAAACAATACATAGACACTCAATCTCGACCACTTTATTTAGGACATAATTTAAAGAGCATTGGTGCTTCATGTGTGTCCCACATTACTCTGACCAAATGTGCGAAGTTCTGAAACATCTCCACTCGAGTGTGATTAACTGTCTCCTACATGACAGTGTCCCGACTTAATGATCAAGAAGACGCAATCCAAACCCTCTCATCTAGCACATATTAGATCTTGGCAATGTTCCTACATGCTCTACAGCTCAACGCACTTAGAGATACCATTATCATCTTTCCGGAGTATTTGACTGGAGAATTGCTGATAGGAAGATATGTGAAAATTATCACAAATAATAATGTACTTCAAATGATAATTTAATGTGCTTTTGGTTAGAATTGTATACAATAAATAGTTATAAATACATATATTAATAAATACATATTAAATATTATATAATAAAACAATTGAGATATTTAATAATATCACAATTGCTTGAGACGAGTGAGTTTCAGAGAAAAAATGAAAATATCATTGGTAGCCATATAGAAACTTATTTTGTTTGAAAGTTTGTATTTGTGATACCATAAACCACAGAGATGAAGTTCTTGAACTAAATAATTATGTTATTTAAAATTGACAAATGACGCGTGCTTATGTAAGGATGATTAAGTTAAAATATTACTAGAGAAAACAATGTTTAATTACTACAGAAAATATTTCTTTTTATATTTTATGTAGGATAAATTTTGTGTAATTCTTTTTTCATTATAACATTTCTTTGACCGCTAAACACTGATATCAACAAATTTGCACTACACGTTTGACTTAACCGATTCGACATTAAAAACATTTCGCTTATCCTGTTTTACACAACTGTAATAAAATATATGTTTACATGAAAATATTGAACTACTTTTAAATTAAAAATTTAATAGAAATGCGCGTGAGTAAAAGTTAACATCTTCAAAACTTTGTCCTTAAAGTAATTTCTATAGATCTCTTATGATACATTTTAATGATAAAATTAGCTAAGTGTTTTACTTTAGTAATTATTCATTAAGATGGAAGATTCATTTCTCTGCGAATTATTATAGTGCAAAAGGAGGGAGCGCAGTGAAGTAAAGAACTTAAAAAATCCGCCAGTAACTAAACCACCGCCATAGTCTAGCGCTGCATTTGCGCACCCCACGCCAATTCACGGTGGACCTAAGTTCGATTCCCGGTTGGGTTAGTTTCCTGAACTTTTTTAGAGGTTTTCCCTCGGTTCTTTAGATGGATGCATGTGAATCTTACGCCATAATGTTCCCATAACTCATTCGGCCAAGTTTACGTCTATTATCTGGCACAAAAGATATTCAGGTGTGGTGTCATGATAATTTAAAACAAACATCACAACTATTAAGTTGCAAAATAACTAAAAACTTTCTGAAGATGAAAGGAACAAACACCAACGTACGCATATGTTTTAATGCTTCATAGGATATCGTGTTTGGTTTTCCCTCCAGAGTTCCTCAAGGTAGAATCTGATCCCGCTGTGACAAATTCCGTGAGGGAAGTTCGGCGTTGGTATACCAGTCATCGCCTATCCCGGTACAATCGATCACGAGGCGGTTTCTTACTGCACACTGGTGCAAAGTGGCAGGAGGCACACGGGAAAATGATTTGTGCAGATTAATGGCAGTTTTATGACCCACATTTATAACAGTCTAGGACGGCGACATCTTCGCCTCCTTGGGGACACGCAAGGCTGCGGTGAAGTGAAATAGCAGCACGAACAGCAGGGGGAGAGGGAACAGACACCAAAACTTAGTCATGAAAAATATCCTTTGACAACTTTAAATATGTCGGCTTCATCCTCTATGGCTGTTTGAGGTTTCTTCATTATGCAAAATTCAGCAGTGCTGACACAGTGGTTGGCGAAAAATATTCACCTTTTAGTATTTATCTCCGTGCATCAGATCGGTATGACAAAATTTAAAAAATAAAAATAAAAAATGGGGAAAAACCCAGCTTTACAGTTGTGGAAAAATAACGCGCTAGAAATATTATTCAAAGGGTAATACAATATAACAAATTTATAAAAGGCAAATATCAGAAAAAGTTTTCATTTTAAAATGTTAGATATTCAAGATGCTGAAACAGAGTTCACGCTAAATCTTTATTCCTTAAACGAAAATATTTTAAAGTAGAAAACTCTTAAAGAGCACCGCAAATTTGACTCTTCCTTTCCGTTAATATAACACAAAAAGACCTGTAACATTCTTGAAGCTGTTAAAAAAAAAGCAGCATGTTTTTGTACAGGTATTTGATCTAAACCGCAAGGAATTGTTTGGGCAACTTAAACACGGGAAATATTCATTGTTAGACATGAAAAATCAAACGTATTCACAGACTTCCGCGTTGTAAATGTTACAAGCTTTAAGGTAAACATCTGCAGTCGATCTATTATGTTATGCTATTTATTTGTTTTGCTTTCCTCATTTTCTTCATGTAGCGTCTATCGTAGGATAGTGTTTTGTGGAATAATTTTCTAATTTATAGCGTACCTCTTAATATGCAAGTTATCTCTGATTCCTAAAATTAATTTATTTTGTTTCATTTGCTATAACTAATGGACACAACACAAAAAGTATGTTTATGAACAAACAGCATAGGGTTTAACACAGTTTATTTATTTGGGAATGTTTACCAATAGTGACATTACCACGAGAATGTCGAACTTAAATAGACCAAGAAAAACTGCCAGATCCATGTGAAACAGCACATAGCCTAAAGCATACGGATCGATGACAAGAGGACGATACCGTAGGTACAGATATCCTCCTAAACCCAAGATCGCAAGTTCAAACCCGGCCAGGATCGATGGATGTTTTCAGGTGTAAAAATCCTAAGTGTGGCTTCCTTCGGAAGGGAAGTAAAGCCGTGGGTCCCGTGTCGTACATTTACGGCAAGTAAAAGATCCTGAAGCCTGAAAAGAAAAACCTCTGAGCAAAATTTATCGACCGTTTCACGCCCTGAATTGAATGGGATGCTGATAACCTGAGATATTAAAGAGCGTCCGTAAATAAACCAAATCAACAAAAAATCACAGTCGATGCTCAAATTTACTCCTTTGCTCCCGCAAACACTGTGCATGTGATCTTTCGCATAGATATAAATATGGCGACACCAAGCGGCTCATGTCCAAATCGAAGCTGGTTTTTAGTCTACCCTTCAGTTATCTCTTAGAAAATATGAACGAGTTCAAATACGGCCATTGAGTAACTGATAGCATGGGTCCGTTGAACTTAATCTTTCTGCCCGGGACGGTATCATCGCACCTCTTTGGCGATAAGAGGGTATACCGTCCACTGAAGCCAGTTGTTGCGTCGCCAATGCCAGATGAGTTCTCTCAACATACTATTGTTAAATTTCTCTGGATAAGGTGCAAAAAATCCAGCCCGTCAGTATGATGAATGATTTGGTATCCGTGAATTCCAATCGTGCATTAACACTTCAGCGACCTTGAGTCTCAATCGGTCGGATCTAGTGATCATACTGTGTCTATGGGTGATACCGTTATTAGCATCACACCTTAAGGACACGCCTAATTACGCTAGAATCCTCGCGTACAATATGCAGCATCTCGATGGAGTAGCAAAATCTTCCTTCGAAATTGTCCCCTTGGAGTTTCTGCAAGAGCACCATCCGATATGAATACTACTTTCAAAATGCAGTACACGGTATCCCTTGAGATACTCAAGTCTGCAATGACGTCTCTTATACTCAGATGCGGACGTCGTGCATTCATCAGAGAACGTAATCTTCGTAAATGCATAGCATGGCCATGACCGTTTATGTTCTAGATGTACATTTCCCGCCATCTCCAATCAGAGGAATGCGCACCGGAATACAAGAGCGCTGGGACTATCCGAAAGCCGTTCTCTGTAGCGTCTTCTTGCCTCCTGAACACTGCCTACAACCTCCTCTTGTAATTGATCCATGTAGATGCACTCAACTATGCAATTTTTATGCTACTGCATTTACTTTTCACTTACCTGTTTCAGACAGTTGAATCAGGAATAATTACGCCAATATTCAAAATGTAATACCAATCTTGCTGAGCATACTGGTTCATATGATGTTCCAATCGATTTCATATTTCCTGTTGCATATTAACTAGAATCTTCCAGAAGCATCTGAAATTGAATTTCAAGTACAGAAATTACTAAAGTTCAAACTCTCGCAGGCAGTCGAAAAATATACGAATTCATCACTGTGGCTATGTGAACTCTTGTAATTTGAAATTACTTTCGTTACTTAAACACATCTTATCATAAGCATGCCAGTTTGTACGCAATAACTTATTTACTTATACAACAGGTTGCATCATTACACGCTCATTTATTATTGTATCTGTTTACAATTATTGTTAAACTGAAAGAGGGGTATTAACGGACTTCTTACACATTCGTGTCATCATTAATTCCTTCTAGGACCATGACAAATTTAAAAAAAAAGTATTTTTCAAAATTAAAATAATTTTGGTTTTCATGATATGTTAACAAGTACAAACACCACGCACATACGTCATCTTCGTTTTATTCTTCCCGTTAGTGGACCAGGTCCGAAATTGCCTAGGCACAGTTGTACACATCGATAGTCAAGGACACGTACATATAAACTGATAATGCCGGTTATTGCGGTTTTAGGTTTAGAACAGTGAGGAGTTAATGTATTATTGCTTTCGTTTATTCGTTTGCCATGGTTCAAATAATTAATACAGAGCAACGCTTTTCGTTTAGTTTCCTTCTGAAAAATGAATCAGCTGTTCGTGCAGTATTTCAAGAACACCTTCCAGTTTTTCATCTGTCTGACAAATCTAGTTCTACAGTTCGTAAATGAATGCATAAATTCAAAGCAATAGATTCAGTGTTGGTCAAGAACATGAGATGTAGACAAAAAAAACTTGATATCGCTGCTCGATTAGAATAATCACTGAGAAAATCTCTTGCAAAGCTATTACAACAAGCTGGAGTCAACCATACATTCAGCACAATTTGCTACAAGTTTGTACCTACAAGATTAATGAAGTGCTTGCCTTATAGCTCACCGACTTGGGAAGGAGAAATTTAATGTTTGCATAAAAGGTGAACGCCTTTTCAGTATATAAGTTAATCGAGCACGCAGCTGTGTGCTCCCGGCTGCCGCCCCGATCTACGTGCGGAGAAAGACAAAACAAAAACCCACTATCTTTCAATTACCTAATAAAATGGTGGGGAATCTGTTTCCATTATATATTGATGGTCATATACTTATATATCAATACATATATCTTATTATTAACTTCTCAGAAATATAAATAGAATCTGCGTAAGAACTTAGTTTACCCTGTTATTTTCTAAAAGTCAAAGTAGTAATCTCAAAATATTTGTCACCTTGGCAGGACCTTGTTCTTTTATCGCTTATTACAGTTGCAATCTTCAGGTCATCGTTACAGAAGCCTTTGCTAAGTTAATGGGTTACTTTCACTCGAATAACATCTCGTTATTGGATACTTTAACATATATCTAAGGTTTGTTCAGAAATTCTTTCAATATTAATTACATTTGTAATGAGTCTTAAGGTAAATGTGCACATAGCTGCTCAGGTAAACTACAATTTTTCTCATATAGTAAAAGGATTGCCCCCCCCCCCTCTTCAGGAGTAACAAACTCTGAATTTTATGGCCATTTTTATGTATGCCTACTTCTTTAGGTCTGTTAAATTGCTTTTTTTTTAAAAAAAAATAATTTTACTTTTCTAATTACGGATGATAATTTGGTACATTGAATAGGCGGAAGGAAAAAATGTTATTTTTAATTCATATAAAAGGAAATTATCATTAGACGGTAGACATTACGGAGCTATAAAATCTTATACACATCCGTTTATTCTTTTGTCGTCTTCATTGTAGGTATACATTTTGTAATGTGCTAGGTTTGTAGCTTTGAAAGATAAGAGTTCTACAGTAACTAAAGGCTAGGTATTCCCAATGTTATTTTTTTATTCAAGTCATCCTATGTCACATTTTAGTGTGACTTTTAAAAGAGCTTGGACAAATTGCACTGTTCTGATAACCAAGAAATAATTTCGTCCAGTACAATTGCGATGAAACGTCACACCAGCCTTTTATCGGGCTTTTTATATTCACTTTTAACAACGCAAATAAATAGAAATAATAATAATAGTAATAGTAATAATAATAATAATAATATAGTGAAATGTAAAATTTTAAATGCTGTTTTGCTGCAGAGACCTATATCATCATTTAAACCCTATTTTACAGTTAAATAGATATCATTACGTTCTCTTGGTTTCCGGTTATACCGCATCAGAGATGTAAAAATTAACAGTGCGATAAAACCCAGAAACTCAGAATAAAATAACAACTGAAGCAATTTTAAATATTTGTGCTCTTTATCTCAGTCATTTTTAAAACATCTTAGATATACATATACGAAAATAGGCAACTTTCCAAATATTTTTATGAAAGCGGCATTTGATAGAAGTAATAAAAAGAAGAGTACAGAAGAGTGAAAATAATGAAAAATAGGAAAGCGTTACTAAAAAGGTTATGAGTGACATAATGTTTTATATAAGTAAAATCAGATGCGTTTAAACATACTTTTCTAAGAAAATAAGTTAATTTGCTATATCACATTCACTTATCAGACACTAGAAAATCGCTTGAACCAGTTTTTTTTTTCAGAAGTCCTGGTTGCCCGAAATCACAGTATTGTTTACTGTGCACAATAATTATTATTGCAGGGAAGAACGGCAAATATTCCTTTCAGACCTAGTCATATTAAGAAGATGATCTTAATATACTTTGGTTTGAAAATCTGGATTTTTCTTTCCCGTGAGAATGAGTTAAGCCTACCGAATCTTAGTATTTACTTTTTCCGATGAAATGTCTGGAATCAGATCTTAGGCCGTCAAAAAGTATCATTTCGGTCATCTAATCGGGGGAAGTCCTCAAGATTTCCTTTGTTGAAATGTTCATTGTTTTTCTCTTGTCTTCCAGCTACGCATTTTCTTCTTCGCCTCCCCTTCTAGGCGACTCAAATCTCCCCTCTCCATTTCGCTCATCACATTTTCTTTGTCCATGTCGGCTCCTTACAAACATCGGTCTTGCTCTTGTTGACAGTTGCAAGATTCAGTTGCTAATCGAGCGTAATCATCTTGGAAGATGTTCAATCATCAAATTTTTACCTCATTTCCCTCAGGCCAACCCCAGTTTCTCTTAAATGAAATCACTGGAGAGGAAAATGTTGCGCCTAAATGAGGCTTCGAGAATGAGAAAAGTGTTGATTATTTGAATAAGAGGCCCGCTTCATTGTGTTAATTTGCTTAATGACCCTTGTTATGTAGTTACCAGTGGCAAGTGAGGATTGCATGATGATATCCTCCGAGCCCTTGCTCGTTTATCTTACATTTTGAGTACTAACGAATAGCCATTGAAGGTTTATTGCATAACAGGAGTTAATAACATCTTAAAATCTTCTTTAAATGATAAATTGAAAGTCTTCTCTAAAAGATAACTCGAAAGTCTTCGCCAAAAGATATCTTGAAAATCTTCTGTAAACGATATTTTGAAAACCTTCTCTAAACGACATCTTGAAAACCTTCTCTAAACGATATCTTGAGAGTCTTTCTTAACTATATGTTGAAAAGTTTCTCTAAACGATATCTTCAAAGTTTTCTCTAAACATAAATTGAAAATCTTCTCTAAACAATATCTTGAAAGTCTTCTCTAAATGGTGCCTTGAAAATGTTCTCAAAACGATAACCTGAAAATCTTCTCTAAACAATATCTTGAAAGTCTTCTCTAAATTGATGCCTTGAAAATGTTTTCAAAACGATAACTTGAAAATCTTCTCTAAACAATATTTTCAAAGTCTTCTCTAAATGATGCCTTGAAAATGTTCTCAAAACGATAATTTGAAAATCTTCTCTAAACAATATCTTGAAAGTCTTCTCTAAACGATATCAGCTGTTAGCTCTCAACTTTATTTTAACAACCAATAATTTCTGAATATAGTAAATGAAACGATATTTATTACTTCTTGTTTACAAGGAAGAATTTTTTCTGTGCCTTTTCATAAGAAACGTTCCCCAGCAGAATTTGCATAAGAATTAGACTCCTTGAGACCTGGTGACTCGACCTTAGTAGTATTTCGGTTCTAGAGTTATTTACAAACGTAGATCTAGAATAATTGAAAATATGGGAGACCAGCAATGAAATTCACATTTTTATTATTCCTAAATATTTGTATTTAAAATGGTAAACACCTTATTACCTATGTCTGATATACACAAAATAATAATTGATTTTGAAAACCATATCCCTGCTCTAACAATGCACTTATAAGGTATTATGAATTTCTATTCAACAAAAATGAGCCAAACCAACAATAATTTCTTAGCATATTAACGTAAGCGGAAGTAAATTTGAATGGGCGATTCTAAATTCCAGATAGAAGTCTAGTTAATTGATCAGTTGTGAGCTAAATCAAACTTGAACATCTACAATATAAAATTATAAGTAGCATAATGGAACAAGATGTTGTTGTACATATTTTCTGTGCTTTCTCACAAATATTAAATCCAAATTATATATTTGCAAATGTATGTCACAAGACAGTAGGTTGATTCACATATAGGCAGCTGAAGGGGTTTGTAACCATAACATGAGCGCACAGCAATTAAAAATTAAAATTTAGATCTAGTTCCCCTACTTAACATTATATGTAGTCTCCAGGGGGTCCCTTAAGACAGCCAAGGAAACAGTCATATCTGCGCACCGCCAAGCCAAAAAAGGAGGACTGCGGGTGTCTCATTGGCAAACGAGTGACGTTACTGTGACGTAAGAAGGTCCGTCATTAATCTTAGCTTTGAGTTCTTCCGGGAGATGAAATGTTTGGTCTTTTTGAAAGAATATTGGTACTGACATTCATGAAACTGAATTCTTGCTCTCCTCCATCAGGTAACACCTTGCTTAATTCTTATTATAATTTTACTCGTGCATAATTTGTAAAATACTTAACAAATAAATTTTCTATGCATCTTAATCTGGCTGACCATGAAATGGTCAACAATATGGTAATAATAGTGATGTATGCCAGTACTACACATCAATGTCATACTGATAACTATTTTGTAAACATGAAATATCCGTTTTCCATCAAATATCGGCCTTCCATCTTCCGAGATATTTTTAAATATTAATATCACTAGATTATGAGCATTATCAACCAAGATCAATATATACAATGAAAATTCACGAGTTTAAATGGCGTTATTTGGATCTTCATCGTTATTCTCCGCATGTTTCCAACTACATTTTATTGAGGAATTAAAAGGAGTCAGTCACAAAAAATATAGCCTACGCCAAAATAAATAAATAAATAATCATAAAACACAATTCTTAAAATTTAAGAAAGCTTACCGCTTGTTTAGAAATGTAAAGGATACTTAAGGATTTGAAAATTCTTAATAGAAATTTGATTCATTTCTGAAATATGATTCCTTTAATCTCATGAGATGAAAAGGTAGTAAAGGGTTTAAATCAATATTTGTTTGTTATGTTACAATATGTTTTCTACTTTTGTGAATATGTTTAGTTTTTTAATTAATTACTATTCAATATATTTCATTTCTAAGTTTACAACCATTTTGAACTCTGGTAGCTGAATCCACGTATTAATGAAATATGTGGCATACCTCCTCTTTATTCTAATTCAATATTTTGTAATAATTAGACTTCTTGAATTGTACTATTTCCCCAATAATACCAAAATTCTATTCCTGGCTTTCTCAATATTATTATACGATTTGAATACATTTCAAAATTGTTTGTCATATTATTTTATTTTTGTTGCACTCTGTTACTTTTTCCTTTTATGGTACCTACCGATCAAACATTTACGTTATCTTTTCACCATTTACACATATCTTCTTGAAATATCTAAACGGCATGCTTGCGCAGCAAAACCATTTTGGAACAGTATGAATTATAACGAACTGAGAAATAATCAGGTTTAGTCATTAAAGACATGCCAGTTGAAAGCAAGTGACTAGGAAAGAAGATGATAATGTTTGCTCATCCAGGAAACGCGGAAAAATCTGTCGACATTCCAAAAACAATTTTTATTAATACATTTTTTTATATGTACATAAATATATCTGCAAGTTTCATCATGTACATAAATACATTCACAACGTTCATAAAAGAGCTAAAATTATATTACTGCGATTTAAATTAATGATCTAGATTCAAAAATTTCTGCAATAAATTCATTCTTATTTATTAATTCAGCCTGAACAAATCTGTAGGAAAGTTATTTCTTCCATTTATACGGCTTATACCTAATCTCTAATCATTTGACAATTAGAATATGATCATCATCCTTTATATATTATTGCTAAAACTAATTTTGAATGCTTGTGGGTCATGGGGGACAATATGTGCTCTAGCTCTTTGCTCTATTGCATTGTAATCCATGAAATTGCTTTTAATAATGTATCAAGCAATATAAATGGGAAGATTACAAGGAAAATCAAATTAAATATAAGTTCTCCATGGGATTTGATAAGGGGAATATTTATAACAAAATCGTTAACTTTTGAGTAAGCCATTAGACACGCCCTAAAAGTCCTTGGCTGAGGTCCCCTGTTAGGCGTTATGTGCTTCCGGAAGATTTCCACCTCAGAAAACACAACGCTCCAATGACTCGACAACTGAAACGACTCATCTCGTGCATGCGCAGCAAAACACAATCCTCGTTTTGCGTACGTATAAATTAGCAGAAGCAAGACAACTATCAGCGTAAATGAAAAGTTTCTCCGTATTTTTGACTCTAGATCACGTAGTTAGATTAAGAAGCGGTAAATTTGTTAAAACTTTAAATTCTTAATTATTTATTAGACTAGTTTCACAATACAAGCGCTCGCGTGCACGCAAATACACATATGTATGTACATACATACCTGTATGTTCTTATATGTATCGAAATAAGGGTGGATTAGCCACTCTATCAATAACACCATAATGAACTAAACATTAATTATAAGACTACAAGTAAATAACAAAATTCCAGGATTGTTACCCATTCGTTACGAACGGGGATAGGAAATTGTGTTGAGAATTTTGGATAAAGAAAAGGGTAAAAATGACGACTTTAAATATGAAATGCTAAAAGTGAACTTTAAATAAAGATTAGAAGTGTCAGGCGCCAAGGCTAGCAAAAGTAAACAGAGTGTAATATAGTAGTAGTAGGTGTGTGTTTATTGCTATTAAATTCTATATACACATTATAAGTATATTTTATGTATGGGTCATAGACTGTACATGTTTAAATATGATACACAATTAGAAAGAGGAACAAATAATGATATAAATAAAACAATATTAATAATAAATGAACATTAAAATGGGAAGAATGATATTTACAGACATGTGAATGGAAGCATAATACATATTATTTATAATTACATTAGTTATTGCGCTCTAACCATAAAATAAATTGCTTCTAGCTTCGCGCGCTTTGGTGAGGAAAATACCCATATTCACCAATTAGTGTGGTTCCCAAACATGTCCCAGCATGCCAGTGAGCTCTAATTGCCTTAAAACATTTTCAGGAAACAACGTTTTTCTCAGTTGTTCCCAGTAGACACGAGAACATTTGGTCAGAATATGTACCCATTCCTCATCCCCCCTCAAAAATGGTAGATTCTCCTAAACGAACTATCCGTTATTTTTTATCCTTCCAACTTCCCAGTCTAAACCAGGCCATGCTTGATCTCTCCTTTGTGCCTAGAACAAGCATATATGCCTCTTTACCCCAGGTTAGTTCAGTTTCATTCGATAGGTTCAAGGAGACTTTCGTGTTACATTCTGCCTCGATTTCCTGCTTGCTGATAGCTTCTAGCCTTGCTCTAACTTTCTTTTAAGTTTTTATTTTTTGTATCGCCTCGTTGTCAGAGCAATTCTTCTGAGTCCTCTTTCCACTTCTGCAGCCCAAAACATTGGAGCCATATTTTGCTTTTGGTGTTTATAACATTTAGCTCGAAGTGTGGATTGGTATCCCTACATCAGTGTGAGCCAGTATTTCACTATCCTTGTTTTACTGTTAACCGTATCTTCAAAACAACCCTCCTCCCTTATGACCCATAGTTTGACTTTCCTTTGGAGAGCCAGAGAATCCTTTTCCAAAAATCGACTTGAATTTTATTTACACGTGCAACTCTCCCCCATATTTCACCTTTTCCAATAGCAGAATAGACTTAAGCATTGTACATCCTCTCTACTGGTATATCTGGAGCGCGAGTCAGAACACGTAATAGTTCATTTAGTTAACCTTGTGTTTTATAATTAACAGATTAGTGCTTATTCCATTTCTTACTCATATAAAAGGTTATTACTAATTAACAATTTATTTATTTATTTATTTTTACATTTTTTATTTCTTATTTACTGTAGTACCATTGTCTATGGCAAAATCTTTGTTTTGGTTTTGTTAACATTTAATACCAAACACCATTTCGGGGATTACTCTTCTAGGATGTGAATAATGCCTTCTGCATTCTGTTAGAGATAAAAGAATTAGATCATCAACATATAAAAGTACAGGAATTCATGTACCGTCCACTTCAGGGACATTCATTGTAAAATAAGGAATGCAGAGAGAGGAGTACTAGAGAATCCGAATGGTCCCCGTCTGATCCTCGTGCAACGCCCGGTAAAATTAAGTAGGGAAAAGGGCTTTAGCGAAAAACGCAAAATTATACATTCTTACATGTCACACCCAAGTAACAAGGTTAATGTCTACACCTCAGTAGCCAAACAAAGTATAAAGTAAAATGTACAGCATTTCTTAAGAGGTACGTAATGTGGAACATGCGATGAGCAACTCAACAGAAAACACCAGTTGTTTCAAAATTAATAAAAGACCGTCATTGCATTCTCTTTAGTTTTTAGACTCCTTTATCTAAGTTAAATGCTATCATTTTAGTACTTTCTATAAGTTCGGCTTCTACACATGTGGCATTATATACGTATAATAATATAAAGTATGGTTATTAGATAAATAGAGATTTTGACTCTGTCTACAACAGCTATTACAAATATAGCCTAGCAGTACAGCAACTCTGATGACACAGTTTACCTTCAACTATAAGCAATTATTAACGTACTATTAACATAATAGGTAATTTGATGTTATGTTGAGAGCATAAACGATCTATCTCTAGTGATAAAATTCATGCTGTTATCTTGTTTATTAAATTTACGTTTTGTTAATTTTCCTTATATTTAATTTTATTCATCTTTTAGATATTAAGTTAAGTTAGTTATAATTAAAATAAATATACAATATGCACTCTATGAACTGAAATAACCTATGTTAAGTTTTTTTTCTTACATTGTTTTATCATAGTTTTAAAATCTGACGATAATGAAACATGAATGACAAAAAAAGTGTAAACTTCAGCCAGAATTTGCAGAAATAGAACAGTTTTTTTATATTCATGTTAGAAATGAGTTCAAATAGCTATTGCCTAGAATATACCCCCTAATGGTAATGCTTTCCATACATTATTATTATTATTATTATTATTATTATTATTGTTGTTGTTGTTGTTGTTGTTGTTGTTGTTGTTATTATTATCATCATCATTATTGTTGTTAAAATACATTGCTACACTTACATAAACATAATGACAATCGTGAGTGATCAAACTTCGTCTGAAGCTATTTTAGACATCGTATTGAATAATTACATTTGTATAATTAGTGTCATAGACAAATTGATATAGATGAAAATTTTATGACTACGTGAAGAATTCTTTATCATAGGGAATATCAGTAAATGATTTATATTGCGCTTATTTACCCAAATGACTCATAAGTTATTACATATTATAAAGTTATGTTGTTATTATTTCATCTATGAATTTAATATCAGTTCGATGGCAATGATTTACCTCTAAGTTTAATTATGTTGGTATAAAAGCATGAAATATATATTTATGTTTGAACACACACATACTGCACACTCATCGTATGTGTTTTAGGATAGATTTTGATCCATTTCAGATACGTCGTAATTTCCTGAAATATTCATTTTATTCTGTACTTTAAAGGAATTGCAATAGGTAGCAGCGTTTGTTTTTTATAATTGTTTTAGTTTTTGGGTATGCATACATTTATTATTAAAATGCCTAATACTTCAGCAAAAATGCGATTATCTTCTTTATATCGATCTTCAAATGTATCATTTTGATCATTTGCAACGGGTATTTCATATGTAAACACTACCACTAAAGCATACACGAAAACAAAGTACATCTACATAAAGATATAGATATTTGTACCGTTTATTTAATACAAATGAAAACAAAATATAACAAGGGCTTATGATGATGATAATAATAATAATAACAATAATAAATATAGCTCGTATATTAGTTACTTCTCTGCTATTGTTCACTTAATATCTCAGGTGTCATTTCTCTTTTGTATTAAATACATTGGTATCAGCTGGTATTTTGTTATACATAGTACTAGTCGGTCCTGGTGGTGTAGTGGTTACCATACTTGCCTCCTACACCCAAAAACGAGGGTTCGAACCCGGCCAGGACCGATGGATTTTTTTCGGGCGTAAAAATCCTAAGTATGGCTTCTTTCGGAAGGAAGTAAAACCGTGGGTCCCGTGCCGTACATTTACGGCACGAAAAAGAACCTCAAGCCAGAAAGAGAGGCATCTGAGCAAAATTTTTCGGCCACACGCCCTGAGTTGAATGGGACGCTGATGACCTGAGATGTTAAAGAGCGTCCATAAATCAATCAATCAATCAATATACATAGTACTAGGGATGCAGTATTAGCACTTTGTTTATAAGTGTAATATAAGCAAATGTTGGCAGTCTGAACAGTTTCGATTAAGTATTTAAGCCTACTGCACTTAAGAAATGTTGGGATGAAAAAAAATCAATTTGTAGTATTGCAATCTAAGCTTTCAGTCACGTATTGTCATTAATTTTTCTTTATTGATTTCAATAGTATATGCCGAGTTTAGTTGTGGAAATAATTTGTGAAAATCAGTCAAATGAGACTATTAGAAGTGGGGGTTAAAGCGAAATTTAAAATTCCCTATAGCGCCGAATTTTTAATTTTTTAATGGAAAATCTGTATGTTCCATTGAAATAAAAAAAGAAAAGTAGTTTCTGAAACAAAGTTATATCGGACTATAAGGTGAGGGGTATTTATCTGAAACCCCAAATTTTAAAATCGCTCTAGTGGCATTAATATGTTCTTTTTTTCGCAGTGAAACTGCGTATATAGCATTTAAATAAAATAAGAAAAATAATTTCTGAAAATCAGGAAAATCGAAGGAGAGGGGCTTACGTGGAACTCAGAATATAAAAATCGTTATAGCTGCACCATACTTGTTTCTTCCAAAAATTCTGTATATACCATTTAAATAAAATAAAAATTATTTTATGAAAATTAGTGAAATTCGGCCATTATGGGGTATACTTGAAAATTTAAATTTTAAAAGCTAGAGCGCTTTTAATTTCCTCAATTTTATTTAAAATAAAAGAAAGAATTAATTCAGCATATAAACTGTATTTCTGGCGATGCATGTTTTTATACTTAACAAAAATATCGTCGTGACGATAGCAAATGTGAAATATTAATATAATATGTGTGGGTAATTATATATGTACATAAGAGCGCTCTGTAACAACCTTAAAAAATGTTTGCGTTACATGTTTTTACTACAATAATATTTAAATTAAATTTCAAACTGAAAATGCTTACAAACGTCCTTCTATTGCATTCGAACGTTTAGCGCAATGCTTTGAAGTGTTTGGTGACCAGGTTAAATCACGATTTAACGTTTATATACGATATACACAGTAAATAATGCAAAAACTAAACAGGGTATAGAGGATGCACTACTGAACATAATGAGATGAAAACCTACGGTCTGCAAAACCATAGACATGAGCTTAAACGTGTGAGGGGGAGCTTAAAGACTAGTCAATCTATGATAATTGTTTTATTTACATCCTCTCCGCAAACGGGCTCTGGTGAATCGAATTCACATTGTCATGTGACAGAACTTACTTTAATCAACTATAGGCCCTTTCATACCATTCCAAGAATCGAACGGTAGGATGACACAACGCCAGTACAGTTTTGCAGAGCTGACAGACATCCATCTTGTGTATGGAAAGTACACAGAACTGCCCTCGCCGCAGAAAGAGCGCACAGGGAACAATTTCCCAAAGGGCATAATCCGTCACAAAGAGTGTTTATGTCTGTATATCGGTGATGTTTGAAAGGGTGAGCCGATGTTGTGCTTATATTGAGTTTGGGGCTGTCATTTTGAGCAGATGTAATAAAGAGCAAAATGATACTTTCACTGAGGTTTGTTGTAAATAAAAGTCTAGATAATAGAGCATTGTGCAGCATTTAGAGAAAGTAAAAAATAAGCGTAAATGAACCCTTAAAAGAGGACAGAAATAATCATGTAAGAATTGAATACTATGCACTAACAAATATATAGTTGTCCTCTTTAGTGGACTGCCCAGCTTGGTGGCCAGAGTCAAATAGAATGGGCAGTTTAATATATATATATATATATATATATATATATATATATATATATATATATTTCAAAGCAAAAATTATTCATTCATTCACTGATGTTTGTCAATGATATAGTACTAGTGACAACTATAAATAATGTAAAGTTAAATGTAAATAAATACAAGTAAAATTGACTATAAATAATCCGAAATAAAGTAATAGTATCAGATAGTAATAGTGGTGAATTTGTTTAAGATCATGTCTCCTTAAGCAGGCTTTTCAGACCCTAGGTTCCCCCAACTCAAAATGTTTAGCAGAGCAACTCCAATCTTCTGTTTAAATTTTGTACGCTTTTACTGAAACATATACATAGCAAATCTACGATAAACCCTTTTTATGAAAGTGGATGGATTTACTTTGCATTTCAACAACAATAACAATAAATAGGCAAAAATACGCTGGAAACAATATTTTTAATCAATTTATAACAAACAGAGTAATTGAATGAATATGTATAATACAGTATATTAGTGCAATGGAATGAATTAGCTATTCTTTTATTAGGTTTCAGTTTAAAATATGCATTTTACTTTTGTCATCAGACGGAGAAAGTACTTTGTTTCTGTTCGATATGTGGTGACATCCTCTAATTATGCCTATTGTATTATGAAGACATTGGTACATAAACTTAAAATAGACGTATAATTTATTGATAAGTACGGATTGTCTTCTGGAAGTCTGAACAAGGTCGCTGTTTCTTACAACACATTGTCACGAATGAAACATGTGAACAATTTCTAATTGGCAGTACCGCTAGCGACTGGAATGGAATCGTGCGCGATAAGCATCGTAAGACTCCGCTAAGCTAGCGATTTGGCGACACGCAAAGAGTTCTTTCTCGTGGTGCTGGAGAGCTGTGTTGCAGTTGGGTGCTACTGCCAGCTCATCAAGTTCAGTAAGTTTCACCACTCGATACACATGTAAAATGTATTTATAATTAATATTTTGTAACCACTTAGCAAGAACTTCAAAAGTGTATGCTAATTCGAAAAACTTCAAACTTGACATATTAATGAGCCGCTTTCCTGCATGTAATATATATTGTTTTATTGATACATCACATGCTATTTCTGTGCGTTTAATTCTCTTTGCTATTGTGGGTTAATGTATATGTAGTTCTTATGTTTCTTCAAGTGCAGTACCTTATTCTACAGTATCTACCTCATGTAGGCATCTCAGACTTAAATTCTACACAAATAGTATCTAGCAATCTTGCAGAATAAATCACAATGTTTTTCCAACAACTCTGTGATTAAAAAATGTCTGTTAACATTCTGGATTTATGTAATGCATCGTAATTCTCGCTGAATTTTACTCGATTTTTGCTGTACCTTACTGTATCTTGTTCAATCATAAAGGGGATAAAGTGAATTTATTCAATGAATTTTCAGATGTGTATATACTCAAATCGGGGAGATTTGCGGTTTAGGCTGGGCAGGGCATGCTGGCTCAGATAGAAGAGCATCTTTATGGTAAATCGAAAATCCGTGGCTCGAATTCCGGCCATTATCTCTAATTATTCCTGTCTGACTATGATTTAAAATGCTATTTTAATATAAAATAAATTATGTATCGGAAAGATAGGATTAAACACATGAGTGATAATTAGATAAACTATGCATGAAAACAATGTGCGCTTTTGTTCATATTGATACTGACGAGATTGAAAACGATGTTAGGACATTTAGAAATTAGCTCATCCTAATTACATTGCACAAATTCATTGTTATTTAAAAGTGAAGAATTAATTATAAAATGTCAAAGATACCTTTAAAGTATTCAAAAAACCAAAGCGTAACAATAAAACATTTATAGGTTTCGCATTATAGGGGAATTAAATCAAAACTTTTGGCACCATTATAAAAGTTAATTATGAAGCATGAAAACGGTTATATTTTTTTGGGTGGGGCTAACAAAAGTGAATTAAAAGCTTTAATATGACAAACGACCAACTAAATATTAATATATGAGCGAGATATTTAAAAGATTCTTAAAGTACAAAACCATAATATATACTAAATAAAATTTGCTAACATTAACTGTTACGACATAGCGGCGGGGAAGAAAACTTTAAATCACTGAAATGAGATTTTAGTTTTCTATTTTTATTCTTAAAACAAAAAATAAAATGAAGTTATGATGGACTATATTAACAATTTTACAAGCCAAACACAGAGGGTCAAAACTAAAAGTGTCTACAAAAATTAGTAATAAACACACAGCTATACAGCACCTATTAGAACAAAGGAGACAATCTAACTGAGGGAACAAATTTTATTCCGTTTGGAATGGGAAATGAACTTCAGACCGAATTCCTGAAGCTAGCTGAAAATGTGCAGAAAAAGTGCAGAGCCCACACTAACCGAACGAAACGTGTGGCGTGCTTTATTGTTTTAAAAACTATTAAAATATCCATGATATTGGTTAGCAGGATAAACAAACCCTTTCATGCCTACTGGTAATGTAACAAATAAAATCGGCACGTGATATAAGCCACACGTTTTTGATAATGTGTTTTCAAGGTATAAATAACATGGTCGCACCAGTTGTAGAAGGGTGATTACAAAAAAGGCTTCGATTATCTATGGGGATTTTTATGTCACAATAACCCAGATAGAACGTATCCAACTCCACCCCCATTGTCGCTAGAGGGGAAGGGTGGAATAAAAAAGAGGAAAAGGCAACACGGCGGGCTAAGTGCGGTGGCACACACTAACCACACGCTCTGTCGCGTTAAAAAGAATGCATATTAGTGCGCATGCGACAGTGTTATTATATTTTTCTGCTGAGAGGGACTTCACAGTGAGGGTTCAGAGCATTACAGCCACCTGGTGGCAAGCAAACCGCAAATTGTCGGTCGCAAGGGTCGTATCAACCCTCGTTTTACTAACTGTAATTAGTATATTTTTTTCAGTGCGACCAAGTAAATTGGACTTTTAAATTATCTCCTGTAGTAAACGAAAGGCACGGATTCACATAACTGAGAGCAGAAAATGTAAACGAAAAACCGAATAAAATGCTTTGCTTGAATCTAAGAAAATACTCAAATGAGGAGTATATTATAGATGAATTTTATTTTCTTTAAAGCTATTAAGAAATCTTTTGCAAATAAAAGGAATAGAAAAATAATTTCTCAATTTTCAGCACCTAAGATTTGTTTCACACAAATATGCTGTTTTATCATGTTGAAGGCGCGTTTGTGTATCGCGCACATACCTCTTAGCATGTTCTTGTGATAAGGAGAGAAAGAGAGAGACAGAGAGAAGGGGGATTTGTTTATTTACAGACCTCCTTAATATCTCAGATCATCTGCGTCCCATTCAATTCAGGGCGTGAAACGGCCGACAAATTTTGCTCAGAGGCCTCTTCTTTCAGGTTCTTTTTCGTGCCGTAAATGTACGACACGGGACTCAAGGCTTTACTTCCCTTCCGAAAGAAGCCATAGTTACGATTTTTACGCCCGAAAAAAATCCATCGATCCTGGTTCGAGCCTGCGACCTTGGGTATAGAAAGCAAGTATGGTTACCACTACCCCACCAGGACCGATAGAGAGAAGGGGGAGAGGGAGAGAGTTAAATTACACATCAGGAAAGTTTAAGTTTTGATGCTTATAAATAATCGAAAGAACACATTCAACCTTCGTTTCTTAAAAACTAAACATTTATTCTGTCCACAAGACTGGTACCAGGGCCGAGAACGTTTAAGCACGTTTGTGAACGGGAAATCCGGGATATGATTTCCTTAGGACTGTAATTTCTGATTGAGACATACCGAGGGTGCCAAAAAATGTATACACACTTTCATAGTGGATATTTATTTAATGTGATTCAAAGTTCGAACGAAGTATTGCAATCTTTATATACTTATTCTATTTAACATGTGTTAATAAGAGAATGCTGGTTAAGTTTAATCTGTCAATGCAGAGATATTCGTAGCATTCAGTGGTAAGTAGGTCATTTGAATTTGACATGCTCAAGAACTAATCTCTTGTGCTACCATCTCCAATGGAGGTGCCAGGAAAGCAAGACATGACGTTAGGGAGATGCCGGGTCGTTAAGATCCAGGAGCGGATTTATAATATTGTTTCCAGATTGAGCACTTTGTCTCTGCTGCAGCCCCTCCCCCTAAGAGCCGCCTACATATAGAAATCCTTTCCTAAGCTCAATCCACCGCGACACCGCACACAGTGTCAGCCCATTTCACCTGGCATTTTCGAGTCCCCACCAATAGAGTGAAATGAGATAAAATGGGGGAAAGTAAAATTCAGAGAGAGGAAAGATCTATTGCGTCATCGCCAAAGCGACATTGGGAAACCAGAAAAGATCCAAAGTCAAAGTTGCCGGCCCCAAGGAATTTTAACCCGGGACCTTCCGAGTCCCAAGCATTTCTGCCCGAACCACACGCTCGATTTAATGCCTAGTTGTATGAAAGACAAAAATCAGAATTAATTTGTAAATATTTTCCTTTATAATTTACTAAGCAGAATTTAGAGTCCAGAACAAATTAAGAGAAATATTCTGAAATTACCCGAATATCAGCATATGAATGTATGAAATATTATTTTATTCACGTGAGAAATTTAAGAGACAAGGAAGAATTTTGCAAAAATTAATATCAAACTTTGATAGCCTATGATGTAACTGGAAATAAATTATAATACGTTTGCATTTACTAGAAATGGGAGGGAAAAATTTTGTGACATGATAAGCAATAGAACCTTAATAAATGCATGCCTTATAGATATTTCACAATCAAATATTTAATATTTATAATCTTGTATATCCTAAGATTTAATTCTTAAAAAGTATAAAGACGAAGAGAGTAGATTCAGTTTTTTTTTTTTTTAATTTCACTAATTGATACATTTAATTTTGAAAATTATTTCAGTTGATCATTATGATAAAAGAAATATATTTTCTAAATAAATGTAAAGACTAGAAACATGAATACTTCAATAGTCATTATGTATACATATTGATTATTGAAGTATATATACAACAACTCATCTAGAAAGCTTTTTAGCTTATTTTGAAGTACATTCACAACGCCAAGAAAACCCCTAAAAGGGTTCCACCTCCTCACATGGCATCCTTTAGTATATATGTTTTATCTTTCCATGATTGCCTAGGTCAATAGTAACTTTTAGCCGCTTGCTGATATTCATTGGCGCGTATAGAACGGTTATTGTGTTGAGTTGCAGAAGAATAAGTATTTTATTCATTTATTTATTCTGGCAGTGCCAAGTGTATTAAGCCTTCTCTTCCGCTCTACCAATCTAATAATAATTTAATTAAGTTTCAGTGACAATATCACAATTATAACATAAACGGTAACATATAAACCTACATAAAATATGAAGTAGATAAACGAATATGTGCTAATATATAAACATGAATATGAAAATGAATATGGAAAAATAATTACGTAAGAATAAGAATAAGAACATTATTAATAGAACAAGCATTAACAACGACAATTCGTACACATGTTAGCCTATGCCATTCATAAATGGGCTAGTAAAATATAAAAATTTAAAACACTAACTCTTAAGAAGGAAATAGAAATATTTACGATAGTAATAATAATAATAATAATAATAATAATAATAATATAATAAGTAACTGTGCGCAGGATAAAGCAAATATATTTCTGTATTGTAGCGTGGGAAATCTAAAATTAGGGTAATCGATTATTTCTAATAACATTAAATAATTGTGTTTGAAATTCTTCTAAAGTTTGAAAGTCTCTGATATCCCTTGGCAATGCATTCCAGAGACGGGTTGTGGTTACTGTGAATGATGATGAGTAAAGTGCAATGGTAATAACAGTACGTGCCGGGTTTCAGGACGTGCCTTAAGGTTATGAGAGGAAGATAGGGTTTGAAAACGAGAAGATAGATAACATGGAGAAGATAATTATTTTGAAGAGTTGTGTGAGACGATGGATATTTCTTCGATCTTTGAAGCTGAATCAAGACAGCCTATCGAGCGAGAGTGCTATATGATCGAATAAGTGCATATCGCATATGTAACGTACGTACATATAATGAGCAGTTAATTTGGTTGATTTACGGGCACTCTTTAACATCTCAGGTCATCAGCGTCCCATTAAATTCAGGGCGTGAAACAGTCGATAAATTTTGCCCACAGGCCTCTTCTTTCAGGCTTAAGATTCTTTTACATGCCGTAAATCTACGACACGGGACCCAGGGCTTTGCTTCCCTTCTGAAGGAAACCATACTTAGGATTTACATCCGAAAAATTCCATCGATCCTGGCAGGGGCTTTACTGTATATGACAGTGTACTGACATTTACGCTGTAGTTTTTGCATTAGATTAATTTAAGTTCGTTAGCGGAAAATCACAGTAGTCGAAAAGAGAACCATCATCAGGAATTGCACCAATTTTTTCTTTTAAGATTCTGAGTAGGGGCACGTGTAATCATTTAAATGTAAATTAGAGAAATGACTTTCCTGCAGGTAACGGAGATTATTATCCACAATAAATAAAAGTTTTATCATATAATCAATGAAGGAAATTACGGTTTTATTTATTTTGATGAGAGGAATATTGTCTATATCTCTATATCTGTGGTACTACAACAATTGCTGGTGTGCCAATACCTTTAAAAAGGGGGGGGGGGAAGGATGTATGTATGGTGGTTATTTATTCCACTGACAAGGGGGAAGGGTTTCTCTATTCTGTATGTGTATATGGAGCTAATATTAATATTATTATATTAATATTATTAATTAACTGCATTAAGCAATTGAGGTTTGACGTGTTTACTTATTTATTTAAACAATGTACTTTTTGTGTATTATGAACGGCATGTACGGTCCGGTGAACTCTTGCGAAGATTGTAAAGTTATTAGTATGCATGTTAATTTGAATAAATACACTCATTCATTAGATAACATTACCTGCGATTTTAAGGGAATAAGACCAAGAACCAGATTACGCGTCTATTAATAAACGGGGCGAAGTTCCTGGTTGATGTTCGTTATTGCGTCATGTATGTCGTTAGTTCGAGAGAGTGTGTAATGTTGTAAGTGGTTAAGTGATATTTACTGTGGCTAATAACACGAGATATGTCACTGATGTATGGTGAATACGAGAACTAGAACTCTACCCTGGGGAACTCCTGTTTTCACGAACCTTCAGTAGGAGAAGAGATTTCCAGAAACAGGCGAAGACAGGGGTTAAACTACAGGACTGTACATAACGCCTTAAGTTTGGTAAGAAGTAAGTCGGCGTCTATGGAATCAAAAGCTTCCTTTAATCCTATAAAACAACACAAGCAGTGTAAGTTTTCGCTCATCGCAGGCTCACATATATCTTCACATTGTTAAGTAGTGTTGTGTATGTGCTATGGCCTGGTCTGAACCCAACGAGGTCATACTGAAAATAGCCTGTCAGCTGTTTGTGTATGATGTATTGGGTAGTTTAAAAGATGGGCATGAATTGCAAAACAGCACATCTGAAGAAATAGTCAACATTTCGGATGTTGAGCAACAACATGTAAATCAAGATATATTTAGGCATTACAACCTGCATTGCAGCAACATTTTCACTTCGTATTTCAGAGATATTTTGCCACTCGCCGGGGAGAGGAGCGTATGCACCTGCGCGGTACTCTTTCCGCAATGTATACACCATACATCCTTCTTCCAATGCGGTTTAATCTAACGTTTCATCTCCCTCCTTACATGTCGCCCAGAAGTGTCAGGATAAACCTTACACATTTTAAAAATTTCGATATTTAGAAGAAAAATATCTACGTAAAGGATTTTTTTTTTCAGAGTCTTATTTCTTACGTTGCAGAAATATATTTATCGGCTTAAGTTATTCTGATCGTATAATTTTCATTTTACACAAGTGTATTATAAATAACCATCAATAACCCTGATAAACACGCTGCTTTCCATTATGAACCTTGCATTACATTCTGGAAACCACGCTACAGGAAATATAGAACAACATTTACCATAATTCTATCTCCGTTTTTACAAGCTCCATGTTTTTTTTTTTTTCTTTTTTTCTTAATAGAGCGCCTTAAGGTTAACGTTTACTTTAAAGCTGATGTTCTCGATTTGGAGGTGAATCCTAACGAGTTTGTTTTTCCCTTTCTTCCATTAATTTTCCTCCCCTTCACCGTAGAGCTTAGTGCTCTGTGTGACACCTCAGCTCTGCCAAAGTGGAGTGTTAGTAAGACCAGTTCATGGAATATTTAGCATTCCCGAGATGAGAGTGCCGTGTGAGCAACAACAACAGCGGAGATAGGCAGTCAACCTACCAACCTTCGTCGTCCTTTTTCCCAAGGTGAAATTACAGTACACCGAAAGCACCTCAAAATGTCAACCTTGTATTAATTCTTTATTTCTCTCCTCCTGGCCACTTCTAAGCCCGAGGTCGCTTGAGGGTTATTGCCTGTAGGTGTAAATGATAGAGCATTATGCGTTCTTTGCTCACACTAAAAGATGTAGATTTGGACAACCGTGTTCTTTCTTTTACGTTGATTTCCTATCATTTAGTGTTCTTTCCTTATTTCTCTTTCCTTTTATTTCTCTACCTTCTTATATTTCCCGTTTCTCTAGCTGTTCTGCTTTTGCTGCTGTTTTTTCTGTCGTTTAAGCTCTTCTGATTCTTCTTGTTTTCCTTTAATTTTTATTCTTCACTTTCAAAATGAAAACTCTTTTAGGGGTTCTGCTTTCTGCTTGCATGTTTAAGTTTTAAATACCTTCATCTATTCCATTATTGTATTATTATTGGTTTAGTGCACACTTGTTTTGTCGTAGATAATTGTATTATTTACGAAAAATAGAAGTGTTATCTTTACTTCCACTGTTACTGCTTTTCCTTCTTTGTTTGTACATCCTCCTTTGGTTTAGCATTTACATCCCCCTGGATCTTACAAGCAAGTCTAAAATTTAGTTTTCTGTGGCAGAGAAGAAAGAATTGGCCTCGCGCGGTTCAGACTAGGAGCGTGGAAAGGAAACAAAACAATTAATATTTTCGGGGAAACAAATTGCCCATTGTTGGAGAAAGCGATACTTGACATATTTTGGCACGATGAGAGCATTTGGAGATTTCAAGAAATGAGCATTTATCACCGCAATTTCTGAATTCCAATAGAAAGTTAAACATCTGCCGTGAAGTGTTGGTGTATGCGAGATACTCTCACAATTTGGGAATATTTCTAGAGAAGACCCGACAAGGGGGTTATTGGCTATAATGAAAAGGGGGGTAGTTGGAAAGGGGATGTGAGTAAATGGAAGGGGGCTCAAGAGTAAGAGTTACATTCATGTTTATGCTTTTGTATATAATATATCGAAGTATTTGTATATTTGCATGTATGCATGTAGATTTGTAGGTATGCATATAAGTATGTATATATGTATGGGTATGTATGTGTGTGTATCCAATATTACTAGTACTACTACTACTACTGCTACTACTACTACTACTACTATTACTATTACTATTACTACTACTGCTACTACTACTACTAGTACTACTACTACTACCACCACCACCACCACCACGTCAATGCCAGGTCAAATCATCTGGACACACAAAAAATGTTCAAGCACACATACATGCACGCGCACTGAGGTACTCTCTGAATTGGTGGTCAGCCTAATGTCAGGGCTACTTCGAAGACTTCATAAACACAGAAGGACGCAGACGCACATACAGAGACGGAATAAGGTGATTCATAAAATGGGAGATGCATTTGTGGCAGATGAATTCTAATACGTCATTCGCGCTTTCTGAAAATAAATGTTAGAAAACCACGAAAAACCCCTAGATTAGTCCACTGCAGGATTTGAACCTGGGCCCTCCAGCATACGAATCCCAAACGCAAGCCCACCCGGTAAATAACATTCTTGGCATATCTTCCTAAGACAAAAATATTTGATTAAACGTATTAAATTAAGTAAGAAGTAAGTAAATTGGGTTATTGCCCTCGTTAGACTTAACAGCTGTTGGGAGAGTGTACCTTTGAGCCTACGGTAGGGTGGCGAGATTCAGTTTAGACAAGAAATGAATGGCCATAATACAAAAATATGAGAATGCCAATCTTATATAATGACGTTAAGGTAAGTACAGGTAGGACATCAAATTACAGTCAATTTGTAATACGATTTGTATGCACGTGTTTATTCATGCAGGGTGAATACGAACCGTACCGATAAAGATTCAGGAACGATGACTTAAGTTTTTGGATATCAGGTAACTCTGGTTTCCGGTGGCGCAAGTAATTGTATTTGTTTCGTTCTTCAAACTCATTGATGTTCTTCTCTCGGCATTTCTTTTGTTTTATCAATGAATTGTTTAATAGGCGTAGTGGAACACGTCTTCCCATACATCCTGAATGTAGTTCGAAGCGCATGAGGTTTTAACAAGTTGGGGCGCTGGCATAAAGCATTGTTAGACACCCCATTAATGCATAGTTTAGTCAAAGACAGGCTTGTCCTGATGGTCCAGTTCCATGCCGACTTAATCACCAGATCTAGGGACTTGCACAAATCTTAGTAATTTTTTAATTGTTTTACTTTAAATTCTTTCTCTACATGCAGAGATTGCCTTTCGTACTGTACTACGGTTTTTTCTTTGTAATGTTTCGCATTTTGTCGGGTATCTGTTCCCTAGCACTGTTTTGTTATTAATGATGGGAGAAGGCTATGAGTAGTTGATTTATTTTTCTTTGAAGTGTAACAGACATTTCCTACGTAATGCATCAGAATAATTCTATCGCCATTCAATTATAATACATACCCAACACATCAATTTCAAATTTCCCGGTATTTAGGTACCATAGACCATGTGTTTGTTATATCAAAACCTAAACTTACATCTCTGAACAAACTCTGAAAATTTGTCGATGGAGTTTGCATTGATTCTTTCTGTATATGTATATGCATGTATGCCGTGAAATAGAGTCAGAAGATAATGTGCATCCTTTCAAACTAAGTATATTATTTTAATTTTGAGCGAATAATCCTAATAACATTTTTCATAATAAAATGGACAAAATATTTATAACATAGCACTACAAAAAATTAAAAATGCTAACAGCAAACAATAAAATCAATTGAAGGATAACTAAAGCAGTCTTAAGTTAAAATGGTTAAATTATCATTAAATATGTATTAAATTTATTTGTATGGAACATTTTAATAGTGTGACTTCAAACAAATATATACAAAATGTTTTCTTATTGTTTCAACAAAATTTATTTGTAACGTTTTGCGTACCTTCTAATATTGGGCACTAAGGAACGTTACACTAAATTATGTGCAATGATAAATGTTTATATAAATTTTGAAACTTTATTCCGTGGGTACATGGGCGCCTTTCTGGTTTCAGGCATAAGTGGAAGTACAAAAATTAAGTCAGAATTTACTGCAAGACTATAAAAATAACTATAAAAACCGCTAATCACCATATGCATATATTCTTGTAAATAATGTACGTACTTTAAACAAACCACAAAACAGATAATGGAGCAAAATTATTTTATTTTGATCACGAAATAAAGTAAAAGTTGCCACTTAAATTATCTATTACTTCAGCGCACTTCTTGCATTATGCTTAATGCTTTCCCAGACAGATAATAGTTTTCACTGTTTTAGGTACCACTGTAGACAGTAACCTCCGGCAACTTTGGTGGCACTTGCTCCTAAACCGGGATTCATAGTGGGGAACTGTTGTCACATTCTCTTGTGCGTCACCATACGCGAGCGCGCTTTTATCGAAAAGAGTTTAGTACTCCCGAACCTACAACCTCTTGCATCGCTGGTTCCTCACGGTACTGCTGTAATAACTTCATGCACACAAATATCTTCTTTTTTCTTTTTCTTCTTCTTCTTTTTCTTCTTCTTCTTTTGAATAGTGTTTAATGCCCTTTTTTACTACTGAGGCACCACAGGCGGTGGACACTGATGATACATGAGATGAAATGATAAATTTGGGAAGGATTTTTTTTAAGGAAGGAAACGTTCCAGGCCTAATTTTAAGATACCTCCCAGGAATTTGCCATTTATGAGGACTGAAGAAAACCTGGAAAAAACCTCAATCCGGGAGGACGGTCCTGGTGGGATTCGAACCCCAGACCGCCCGATCACGAGTTCAAGCCTTAACGACCTCTTGTCACCCGTGGCGGTAAATTCCTCTGAAAGAGTATAATCCAACTATGACTTACCGGGCATAAGACGTTCATATTTTTCACATGTAAACAAGTCGCTGTGGAGAAGTGAACTCATTTAGACTTCATAGTGTGGGATATTTTTTTTTTTTGTTCTAATTATTCCTTATGTGGAATAGTTTCCTGTAAATGTAGGTACTGTCAAAATCCATGCGAGGATTGTCAATAATATGCAATCATTAGTTGTATATTTCCATAATTTTGGTAAAATGATAACGTTGTGTTATGTTTGTTAATATAATTCTCGCCTACTTAATTAAAAAGTTGTGCATATAGCACTTGTGATTAAATTTATATTTCTGAATGCTAAGAATTTGAAGAAATATTTTATAGGAGATCTTTTCAGGCTTCAAAAAGTGAAAAAGGCCAAGAAGGGGACTCTGAACGACCTATTGGAAAGAGTCTCTGCTACAAGTACACTGCTACTACTACTTTAAGGTTAACAAAGTTATAATGTTAGAAAGTAAATATGCTCATTAATAGCTGAACAACCATAGTATCCCCGAGTCTTGAAGAAGAAACAGATAAAATATGAGAAACAAAGCACTGAAAACACTATAGGAATGAGCAAAAAGTTTAAATATTATGAATTATCTGTTTAAGGCACTAAAATGAGCAATTTAAATCAGGAATCAGAAATAATTTTAATAATTACAGAGTAAACTTTCCTATTGATTACTATGGTAAGCTTAGTACTAGGACCCACAATTCAGGCAGTTTGGCAAAAGGATGGATCCAGCATATTTTTAATTTTATTTTAGCGAAATATTTAAGCATCGTTTATTTATATATAAATACTTTCATCATAACTCTTATTTCAAAGCTTTCCAGTCAGAATAACTACTTACTTAATATGAATTTAATTAAAAATTACACGTTGATTTAGATTTTTAAAGGAAGTTTAAAATTGTTTCAAATGGCCTCTTTACATTTGGATACTAGCATTTTAAAGTGGATTTAATTGCTACTACATATTTTGTTATTGTTGTATCCTTGCCTATCAGCTGTTATAGTTTGAATTTGAACAGAATGATACTATAACAACTCTGATAATTTCTAGTAATTGTTTTGAATACTTTTTTCAAATTGTTATATTATATACTAGAATGTAAGTGAAATAGTTAGGAGTTCTAAAATGGACAGCTTTACTATAATACTAATAAATGCAACATTATCCAAAATATTTTTTTATTCTACAACTAAATTACTTATTTTTTACTCTCTCCAAATTCAATAAACCATAACAACAGTTCAGTTTCAAGGCAACGATAATAAAGAATAAAATGTGTGATAACAATTGCATCATTTATGATCCCGTTTTCTCTATGAGGCTCCACAGGCGGTGGACACTGATGAAACATGATTTTTTTTTGAATGATTTATTTATGGACGCTCTTTAACAGCTCAGGTCATCAGCGTCCCATTACACTCAGGGCGTTAAACGGCCGACAAATTTTGCTCATAGGCCTCTCTTTCAGGCTTGAGGTTCTTTTTCGTGCCGTAAATGTACAACACGGGACCCAAGGCTTCACTTCCCTTCCGAAGGAAGCCATACTTAGGATTTTTACGCCCCGAAAAAATCCATCGGTCCTGGCCGGGTTCGAACCCGCGATCTTGGGTTTAGGAGGAAACATAAAATGAAATGATATATTGGGAAAAGATATTTTTTTAAGGAAGGAAGTTTTCTAGGCCTAAGTTTAGGGTACCGTCCTGGCATTTGGCATTTATGAGTACTGAAAAAAAAAAAGACCTGGTAAAACTTCAGCCAAGGAGGACGGTCTTGATGGAATCCGAACCCCAGACCTCCCGCTCACGAGTCCGAGCCTTAACGACCTCAGCCACTCGTGGCGGTTATAATTGCATCGTCTTAAAAATCCAAAATAGAGATGCTATTAGAAATTTCAAAGTAAGACTTTGACAAGTTGAGAAGTTTAACATGTAACCTATGGCTTTAAACTTCTCCCTCAGATAGTTATATTTTCTGTGACATTTATAAATGGAAGCCCTGTATAACAAAGTGTTACATTTTATTTAGAATGTCTAGCATTATTACTGAAATGTAAGGAGAAATTTCACAACTTCACTGTTGTAACATGTCAATAGAAAGTGTATAGGCTACTGCTCAAGTGAGCTAGGAAACTGCTGATGAATTATTACAACGCTCAGTGACGGCGCTACTAGCGAGTGATGGGTCGAACAAGATGGATTTTTCATGACCCTTCATAAATTGTTTTAATATTCACTTCGGAGAAATTAAGAGTCTATTTTGCACAGTAGGGAAGTGAAATAGCTTGTTTTTTTTTTTCATTTTTCTATTTATCTACGCTCTATAGATTAACGTTTCTTCTCCCAATATGGTTTTAACACCAGTAACACGCATATCTAAATTCCTTTCTTCTCCCACTACAATCCTAGCACTCAGGCCTACATTTACCTAATCGATTCTCCAACACTCGGCCCCCATGGTCGTCGTATTCTACTATCATCCTTCTCTTCCTCTTGCTTTCTTATTCATATCCTTCCTCCTTGTGCTCCTGCCACTGCTCCTCTCTGCAGAGGATTGCAGCCGAGCTGAAGTTAGGACTGTAAATTTCCTTACATTTTACGATCCATTGGGATTTCATAACCTCTACTTCTCCCCAATGTTAAAGATATAGGGAAGAGAGAAGCATTTTAAAAATAAAAAATGGTAGAGGTGGAAAACCGAGCCTGCAGTATAAAAAAAATACTGATGTATTCAATATTCCCACCATCGATGTCACACCAGTCTCTGTTCGCCGTTGTTATTTGTTTTGACTGAGATTTGTGTATGATGAAGTCAACAGATGTGAATTATATTCCACTCTTATCGTATTTTGCATATGAATATTGAAAACAAGTTATGGTGTATATGTAGGTTGCAATAGAAAAGTTTACAAAGTTCTGGCATCTTATTGTTCGTGACTGGTCTCGCCGCGTTTCTTTTCTAAAATCTCCTTCAATCGTTCCAATAATGTGTATAGCTATTTATTTAATCAAATGCACCTAATTAATTAGATAATACACTCGGGAACAAAAAACAGCACACTTTTATATTTGCTTATATATTGCCACATATTTGCTTGTCATAAAATATTATGGTAGGCATTTGTCGTCATGGAGACATGTACACTTTGTTGAATGTTTTTTCATTTTATAACAAGTCATTATAAACAAGTCATTGTAACCGAATATTCCAATTATGTGTATAAAGTCTCACATAAAGCAAATTTGTCCCAACAATTTTATACTTCATTGTCATTATTTCTACATTTTTACTTGTTTTAAATGTCAAGTAGGGTTGTCACATTCCACCATAAAAATCGACCCGAAGATGGCCAGAGCTGTAGCCCTAAACGATGATAGATGCAATGTATGTTACATGGCAAATGTAATGTGGCACAGAAGAACAGTCCACGATGTCTTAAACAGTGTAGAGAAATCCTAAAATATACCAGAAAACCAAGAGAGCTTCAAATCAAAATCAAGACAGGTACATGGTGTCGACATTTTTTAGGGATGCAACCAGCCAGCCATGACTTGTAGCCCAGCTATTTATTAGCATGCATGAACGCCCGATTTTGGCCAAAAGTTGCAGAAGAAGGTTGAAAGCAACTGAACTGATATCAAGCATACTGCAACTGGCCCCAGTTTGCTTAGAATGCACCGAGCTGAATGATTGCGTTTTGCAAATGATCACAAGGATTGGAGAAATGAACAGTAAAGCTGTGTTCTGTTCTCACATGAGTCCTGTTTATTCCTCGCTCACTTGGTGGACGTGGAAGAGTTTGGAGAAGGAGGGGAGAACGATTTGCACGATGCCGCATTTCCGAAAAGCTACCATTGGAGGTGGTGGAGTGATGGCTTGGGCAGGATTGTCTATGGAAGCTCGTACTGAGTTAATTAGAGTAGAAAATGGAAGTCTAACAGCTGATTGGTATACAAATAATGTTTGGTTAGTCATGTTGTACAATTTGGCCCATTTACCGGCGAAAATTTTCTTTTATTGCACGACAATACACGCCTGAATATTGCCCATGTGGTCAGAGATTATCTCCAAAAAGTGGGAGTCCATGTTTTACTATGGTCAGCAAGGAGTCTCGTCATGAATCCGCTTGAACACGTGTGGGATACGCTGAAAGAGCGGTTAAGACTAAACTGCCACTGCCAGAAACTTTACAGGAGTTGAGGCGAGCACTTCTTGAAGAATGGGAGCACATTCCTCAAGAAGCCATAGCTAAATTTTGGAAAACATACCAACGACTCAATTGTTGTAATCTATTGATTAAGTTTTCGTTCCATTGTTTTTATCAAGGCCAAAATGTAACAACTCTTTTCTTTAATCTCAATCATGATAAGATCGTCAATGTTGGGAAAATTGCTTAATGATGCGCATGCAGTTTTGAGAGAGCTGCTGTCCAATTATTTAAGGAAACATTTTTAGTGCTATTTATAAGCTTTGTCTCTAGCTACATGTCACAAAGGTTCATGTTATCAGTGACTCGGACACTCTATGATAAAACAAACATGAAGTGAGGGAAGTAAAATGGTTAAATGTTGAACATAGACATCTCCCAGTCTGGCAAAACATGTTGTTCATTCCCGCAGTGAATTTGACCCACCAGAGACGATCGATGCCATATGAATATTGATGAACAATTACATTCTTTAACACCCTCTTCCAATGCAATGTGTTGGAGTTTACTTACCGGAGTTTTTATATATGATAAATATGACTAAGATGAATACTATCGACATATTTAATATCGACATTTAAGCCAGTGCGTATATAAGGGAAACTATATTACAAAAGCTTGTCATGTGGATGAAAGCAGAACTGCTAAATTTATTCAGAAATATAAGCACACATTGAGGAGGAAAATATTCAAAACATAGCTCACCTTCTTGCATCATTTCGCATAGTGAGAGTTTCACCACAGTGTATGACTTGCATGCTAATATTCGTCTCAACGGCGCGAATTACAAACAATAAAAAGTTGATGTTCACTTAGTTAACTACAGGAAACAATTTACTACAATAGGCTTGCAGTCAAGGAACTCTGTATGAAATAAGATGATTGTAGGAGGAATATCTACGGATAAATTCACAGATTTTATGACAAATTTATCACAAACGTCTTTTAGAATATATTACCACCTGACTATGCTATTGCTATCTTTTATTTATGTCAATTATTTAAATTAAAAAAATTAAAAATATAAAGCCCCTTTATGCATAAATGGTGTAACGCGAGTAAATATAATACTTGTATGGCATAATATTTTTTTATATTCTAAAGGAAAAAATATTTAGATGAAAAATTGAAAACGTATTTGTACATAATCTGTTTGGTATATGTTCTGCACTGACCGGCCAATGTACTTCGAATTTCCTATTGCAACTTTGATCGATTCATAGCTAACGTAAAAAATATAGTTTTAAAGGTCGTTCAGTGCCCTTAAATGTGAGGAAGTAACGCTTTATATTTCCTTAATTCCGCAATTTGTGTTAGCCGTGCTGGTAGAGTTGATGAAAGTTGTGTTTAAGTACGAGGTATGATAAAAAGCTCAGAGCATTAGCTTATTAGACAACAAAAGTAGTGCTAAAATCAAAACTCCAAGGTTCTCGTTATCCAAGAAGTTAGAGAGTTTTCTCCTGTCCGTTGTCAATAGTTTTACATTTGTATGAAATATTAATATTGCTGAAATGTCAAATATAGGTCTGTCCGAGGCCTATCAACTAGTGAAAGAAGTAGCTCAAACAATAAACAAAGGCATAACCAAACTATTAAAAGAGATATAAAAAGGAAATAAAAATGTTCTGGGGAAAATTTTTGTTTGCACATGTTTGGTACAGAATATATTCTGTTGAGTTCATAAAGTGAGCATAAATAGCCTGCGATATGTCTCGTTTTTCATGTATGCGTTGAGAAAAGCGGATTTAAGGGAAAGCGCATTAAATGAAGTAAATTCTTTGTTTACTGTAGTAGAAAACTTTAGCTCAATGTAATGAAATTTAACAATTAAATGCTAACCAAGTACAGTTCTTTACAGTAAACATGTTTATAGAGTATGCAACTGGACTGTTTATTTTTTATATTAAATATTAACTTTATATAAACAAATTGTATAGAATATTAATGTTAAAATTATATTATTACGCATTGCTTTGTGCCGCCATGGGTGTCCGAGGTCGTTACCGAGGCCATTAATGCACGGACATGTGAGCAGAAGATCTAGGGTTAGACTCCCGCCAGGACCGTCTGAGTTATTTTCAGATTTTCCCCAGTTCTCATAAATAGCAAATGCCGGGTTGGTACCCTAAACTTAGGCCTAAAACGTTTCCTGCCTTAAAAATATTTTCCCAATTTACCATTTCATCTCAGATATCAACAGTGTCCACCGTCATCATGCCTCAGCAGTAAAACAAACGTTAAACATTATTTAAAAATTGTAGGTACATGTTATACTGCTATGTGTAACTGTAAAATATTACTTATTAAATATTTGTTTAACACAGGTACAAAAATAAAGCTTGGTGTTTTGCTCTATTAATATATAATAATACAGATAAAAATATGTTTTATTGGAGAGTACAGGGGGGATAATTAAATTTTGAAGTGCTTTAGAAAAACAACGAAATGCAGTAGTTATTAAATATGTAATTGTTAAGTATCACATATAAGAATTTGCTTCAAAAACTAGGAATTCCCACTAAGGTGGCAATGGGTGAAAATTACTAAATTTTTGGAAAAAATAATAATTATTTTACTTTTTGTTAAATAAAAAAATGTTGACATAACTTTATATGTTAACAATTTTCCAGACCCTGCGGTGTTTGCCACTTCATTAATGACTCCATATTTAAATGCATACGTTTTGTAAATGTATGTGCTATTTAATATCGTAAGTATACAAACTTATTTTCTAAAAAAAAAAAAAATAAAACACGTTTACTATGTTCAAAAATTATCTGCTAGAAAATTTAAGATGTGAGAATGAAATTTAATGCACGTTTGTAAACTACAAATAATTAAACTAAGTAGAATTATTTTAGAATATAAACACTTATTAAAATAAAAGTGTAGGATAATAAACACGAAAATTACAAAAACTCAGGGTTAGGTTACATGCTTTTTTTTCATCTCTTGGGATAACTGATTAAAAATGAGATGATTTTATAATAAATTAGTGGTGCTGCAAAAACAAACATTTTGCTTCACATTTATAGACATAGATAGATTTGGAAATAGTACATACGTTTTTAAAAAATCAGGGTTAATTGCCTGTGGCAATAAACATATTGCAGTTTACTAACTTTAGTATTAAGATAATGTGAACCAAAATTAAATATATTATAAACAATAGAAATCTTATCCACTGTAAATTTCATTTTTAAAATTACTTCAGTGTAAAGTGAACTTTAGCACATTTAAATTCCTGTAATTCTCAGCTTATTGAGAGCCTCCACTGAAGATCTAGTGATCGATATATGAAACGCAGAGCACTACATAACACTGGAAAACTCCCATTATTAAGAACATGAAACTTGTGGCACTATGGTGTCGATATGTAAAAGTCCTTTGATGCTGATTATAATGATATCGAACATATTCTAAACGCTCACCAAGAAGGATGACTGAATATCTTCAAAGAAGTTCTTTAGGGCTAGAAGTAGATATATGCTACAGTACCTTTAGTTTTGTAAATTTAATATTAAATGAACTATCTTAATGAAATATCTCCATATATTCATACTACAGTTAAGAACCATATTTTAGTACATAAAGAAGAACTTGGTTGTACATTCCCTACAAGATTTCTTGTTTTCTATTGATATTTTCGTCACTTAAGAAGACGTATATATTCAGAAAAAATTAAAACAAGAAAGAGAGAAGCCGCCACCTGAAGAGCTGCGAAATAATTGGAAGATAATGTGGTTATTCTAAATTGTAAAAAGATGTGAGCTAGCGGAGTTTATCTGTTTTGAAGATGAGACTATTGATATATAATATGAGATTGATGATGACAAAAAAGTTTTCTTCTTCCCCTTTAAGCACTTCTCCTGTATCTTTAGTGGTTGATGTGATTTGACTTTGTGCACATCTCTTGAGCTGTCATCCCGATTGTCTTTTACCAGGAGATTTGTCATAAGTCATAGCAAGTCCCCTTCTTATTTATTCTTAAAACGTGTATTCTTACATTTTAGATCATCAATATTCAGCCGTAATTTTTTTTGTCTTGAAGTGTGATTTATTTTGTACTCTTGATCAATAGTTGCCGTAGAGTAAATTATAATTCGTCTGACAACAGTTTTGTTAATTTTTACATTTCTTTCTTTAGATGACATTTTTTAAATATTCAGAAAATTTCCTTGTTTTTAAGGTCTAATTCTAAAAAAAAAAATACTCTAGTACTCTCAGGAAATCTAATAAGATGAAGTAGATCGGAGCTAAATTGAAGATGATTATTTGTTTCAGAAAGAATTTTCAAATAAAACGTAAACGAAGCAGGACTCCATATGTAGGTTCTTAAAAAAAAAAAAAAAAAAAAAAAAAAAAAACCCACCACCGGAAGCATTCGCTAACGCTGTGTTCACAATAAAAACTTTTACAGTTCATGTTCAAGTTATGCCATATACAGAAAATGCATATATTCCAATTGTGTGCTCTGATGACTGAGTGGACGAAAATTCTAACAATAAGAACTGCATGGCTTCAAATCCTCGCTATGCAAGAGAAATCAACGTTTAATACAGGCAATAATATTTCTTTTTATATACAAGGTATATAGCGAAACACAAAAACGCAAATTAATCATCTTTATTTTCAAAATAAAAGCCACATTAATACATCTCTTAAAAAGATGAGATATCTTAATATGGAACATGTAACACCTTCTACTACCGCCCTCGTTCTTCCGTTATCACTGGCGTGTTCATCGCGCATCTTACTGTAGAATAAAACAGCCTTGAGCTATGTTTCGTATGTTAGCAATCATACTGGGTTTCGCTATGGCTGAGCGCACACACAAAGACGAAGCCACAAGGAGATCACTCCTCGCGTTATTAAACATTACGTATCTCAAGCTTGCTTGAAGTCATGACCACGAGGTGTGCGGTTATCCAGGGAAGAGATTGTTCGCCGTCAATACGTGTTCTCTCCTCAGCAGAATGCTCCTCTGTAGACAATAATCCCTTCCAGGATGTCTCTGACTGATTCTCATTTCTATGTTTGGAAACACACAGCCCCACTTCGATCAGCTGCCAAGACGATGAAAATATTCCTTCTTCTAGCTTATGTAAATGAAAATTCCAACCGTATCTGAAATAGGTTATATTCACAGACGAGGTGATATTTTCACCACAAACGGAACGAACAATCGCGGATAACTCTACCGTCCCAGGGGAACACGATACGAGAGCAAGATACGTGATTCAACTGTTTCGTCAAGGTCGCGTATCTGTGTCGTGATTGAGAACCTGAGTGTGTTGTAGCGGCTTGACGGCTATCAATCATAGATGCTCCTTCCGTGAGGATGAGAGGTTTTGATGAAATGAGTGGATTCCAAAAGTATATACTCCCTGTGCAGCATGTCACATGATTCAAACCAACTCTCACAGAGGCAAGATATTGATCACCTTGCTCACTAGGTATGAATCCTATTGAAAGTGTGTGGGCAGAGACGGAAAATGGGGGAGTTAACTTTACCTGTACAACAGCGGAAGACGAAATAGGATTTGTGGAACCAAATGCAGGACGCTTGAGAGCAAATATCCTCCTGTCAACAGTTGTCTATAAGTTTGATTTCATGCGCCAAAGAATGAGAATAGTAATAGAGTGAGGATTTGTGCATTCGATATTAAGTTCATGTTTATTTTATTTTCATTTATTTATTTACGATTAGGCATATATTACTTTCAAATTTTAAACAAAGAAAGTTACTTTACGATTTTTGTGTGAGCATATATCTCTTAAAATTATAATAAGATTGTTCAATTTGAAACTATATTATCGTGATATATTGGACATTACTTTTACACGCAAAAATAAACAAACTTTGGTAGTTTTCGTCACTAGTCACTTGTTTTTAACCTGTCGATTTTCAGCGCATGTCCTCCAAGAAAAACTCGACATGACTGATGACAGAGTTGGAATAAACGCTTTAAGATCCACGCGCATGAACGTGCCAGTGTGAATCGAGCGGAGCCGAATATAGCATAAACAAATTAACGTTTCCAGAGTCTGCTCTTTTTTTTTTTTTTTTTCCCCTTCTTCTCTCTCTTAGTTGTACAACCTACCGTCAGCAACAGCACTCATCTTTCGGCAGTGAACTGCGTACACTTTGCCGAACTATCAAAAATGCAATGAAAATATTGATGCCTTTCACAACAAGCATTTTGTGCCCTAATTTATTTAAACAACAAACGTAGGCGGAATATCAATTTCTCCTATTAAGCACTGTATATCACAACGTGTAAGTGAACTGCAGCAACACCTATCTCATTCGGGAATTAAAATTAACTAATAATGTTGTCACATCATATATTTAAATACATTTTCATTGTATTATTATTGTTGTTGTGTAAGATTACGCTCCAATAAATGGGAGAAAAAGTATAAACGATACTTAGATTGTGTGAATCATTGATGAACATCTTTAAAAACTATATAGGATGCAAACTTAGGAGTTAAAATTTTGATTTAAAAATTGAGGCTACGGTCAAAACTTTGAAAGCTACTGTTCTAGCGTTTAAAATAGGGCTATGGTTTAGTTAAGATAAAAGCACGTTAGTTTTAAGGTGAAAAAATAATGAACAAAATGTTCATATTTCTCAAGATTATCTTTCCACCCTTTGACAGAACCATGGGAATGAAAGTATATGAAAATGGAAGACGGAACATTCGTGGAGTGTAAAAATGTATCCCTAAGTGACACGGGGAAAACTCGAAAAAAAAAAAAAAAAACCAAAGTCACAATGACCGAAACAACGGGAATTTTTTCCGAATGCAAATACCAGAAGTTAGCGCCTGAGCCACTCCGCTCGTAAGCCTACTCACACATGCAATTTTGATTTCTCCTTTTTTCGGAACTTCCTTTTTTTAAGCATTCCGCTGCAGCACATTCACAGCTCCTGCTTCATTACTGTTTGACCAAAACAGATAAGTTGGTAATAATTCACTCCCCAGTATCCCCAACTTAACCGCATGTAGTTCCTATCTTTAGGGGACCTGCATCAAACTAATCCTTTCAGCTTTGAGCGCACGTTTTAATGAATTAGGCTGAAGGTACGAAAATATGCTTCTGTAATTGCAACGCGTTATTACTTTGTAAAGTTTGAATTGATTTTAAAATATTTTGGTCAATAATTAATTAGAAAATGTACTGATATTCTGTTTCATTCTGGTTTCCCAGAAGTCTTCGTCACCGACAATTACTGATGCAGCTGAAAACCCCAGTAGTATGAAGTGGGGTACAGCAATGAATTGTAGAATATAGAATGATTCTCAAGTCATGTTTAATACAGTTAGTTGGAACAAAGCTCTAAGTGTGGATGTTTAGCATATTCTATTTGTTGTTTTTGGTGTCAAATTTTCTGAATCATCGCTAAAGAAACATTTTTATAATGGGGAAGAAGACATGTATTAAAATATTAACAGAGTTCAGAGTGACTTAATATCTCTTCAGCTTAGCTTAAATTACAAATCTCTCTCCAGAGAACTATACAGTTTACTTATCATGCGTACATTGAATAATGTAATTAAGTCTTAAGAGAAGGGAAAATATTAAGAGGAACATATCAAAGATTCTTGGAGAAGGTAAAAAGAATCAGAAACATATGCTTGTAACCTGTACAAGATTCGACTCAGATGCAAGACTGTCACACACGTATGTAAATGGAGTTCTTGGCGATAGTGAGATGCTGGGTACAAAGTTTCCAATCACCGACCTAACGGCAGCCAGGGCGGTGACTATTTACTTTGTTATAACCTCCCTTTCCAGTGACCCCTTCTTCTCGTATATATGCGGTATGTTATTGGGTGTACACATTGGACGTAGTCCTCCAACTAGCGCTAACGGGGCCGCAAAGGGGGCGGGTGGAAGGGGGTTAGGACCGTCACGTCGACCCAAATGAACCTCACTTTGCGTCCCTTTGCACTTCCTCCTCCTCTCTCTTCCTAGCCACCCCCTCACGCATCTCTTCGTCTTCCATCCCATGCCACCACCGCCGCCATCTTCTCCTCCTCCTTCTCTTCACCGAAATACATGTAAATATTAATGAGGTTTCCCCAAGTCATTAGCTCGGAAAATGGAGTCCGGTCCTGGGGAATGTAGGTAGTAGGTGGTGAGAGGAGAGTGGTATAGTGCAAGTAGGCTAGCCTAGGAGGCGGAAAAGGGAGATTACTTAAGCAAGGAAGAGGTTGAGGTGACGCGCCTAGCTGCCGTCCTTCGCTGAGTCCTTGATCATCCAATATTCCTGCACACGTCTAACAATTTAGTTGCATTTTAGGTAGTCTTCCTCCTTTAAACATAATGCAACCTGGTGAACTCTGACTTTCTTCCTCTTATCCGGTTACTCTTTGCAATATGCAAAAAGATATCTGATTGGGACTGGAAATCTTTTTAGTTGTCATCTAAAGGCATAAGGCATTAAACATTTTTAAACTGAATCGTTTCATTAGTGGTGAACTTGAAACTACAAACTGAATATATATATACACACTTTTTTAAATAGAGTGTAACGTTTTCACTACAGGCGGTGAACATTGATGGCTACATGAGATGAAATTATGTGAAATTCAGAAATTAAATTCAGAAATTATTATTGTAATGAAAGCTTTCCGGTTCTAAGTTCAGAGTAATTCTCCGACGTTTACTTAAGTTTAATGAGTCATGGAGGGAAATCTTAAAAAAAAAAAAAAAATAAAAAAAATCCCATTTAGTTAGAACGTCGCTGGAGAGATTCAAACCGCAAAACTCCCGTTTACGAGTTGGTGCCTTACCTATAACTTCTCGTAAACCATGTAATTGCTAGGTACAAAAGTGACAAGAAAGATGTGTGTTCTTATTTCTGTACATACAATATTGTTTACATTATATAATTTAACTTACGTATTCAAAAAACAAGAACAAAGAAGTGTAAAATAGGAGAAGTTCAGGTTTTGGCAATATAAATCTGAGCCTTATAAATATGTATAGTTATAAACATTTAAAGAAGGAATTCTATATTTTATTTTAGACAAATGCCAAAACTGCACACTACATTAGGAAAAGGGGCTAGTTTTCAATAGTTATAAGAAATGTTTTCAATAGTTATAAGAAATGTTTTGCAAAAATTGTTTATATTTTAAAGGAATAACCCACTTTATTAATATTGTACAAAGTTAAGAGAATAATTTAGGCAAATAATACGCAAACCAAAATACATTTGAAATAAAAAAAAACTCTAGATATAGTTTTTACTTGAAAAGAAGTTATTGCAAATAATTTAAATATAGTCTGCTGCTATATGAAATATATTAATAAAATATTTAAAGCTAAGATGTATCAACAACAGGTAATACTGTGGAAAATATTAGAAGATTGCATAACAATTCTTTCGTCCATTGTTCTCTAAGCAGCTTATTTAATTACACTTGCAACAAAATAATTAAGAAAGCTAAAATAATAGTTTATATTACAAAAAAAAGTATCAAAGTTGTTGTTTTAATTATAATTTTAATTTTAAAAACTTTGACAAAATAAGAAAAACTAAAAGTTGTAAAAATTATGTAAAATCTTTTAGAATGATTGGAAACTATAATTTGTAAATGTGTTGTCGAGGCTAGCTGTAAATATAAAAATACACAGAGACAAGTATTACATGAAGATATATTATAAAACAATTAATTTGATTTTTATTTCCCATAATTTTTTGTGTATTTTATGCATTAAGTACCGAGTTAAGCGCGTTTCCCTTTTTATCGGTTAATTTATTAATTTGTTAAATTGTAATAATTGAAATCATTTAGAACTGCATCGTTCCTTGGAAACTGAATATATAAATATACATTTCAAAGGTAGCCGAGGACTTCTAGATAAGTTTCAAAGAAACCCAAATCTTATAATTTCAAACATGGGGATAGATACATTTCATATTCTATAAAAAAAATTACTTATATTAACAGTAAAGTAATGAATTAGAAGCACCAATAAGGAAATTGCATTAAGGAATGTTATTTCAATAATTTCTGATATGAGTTTTTATCTAAAAAATTTCTCAAAGATACTTGGCTATGTTTGAAACTTGGAACGGGTTTATATTGATGGAGGTTTAAATACTTACGGGGACTTAATTTAATTTTCTATATTTTATTACTAATTAATTAGATAATCTTCTTGAGTTGCCTTGACTCTTGAAGTGTGGAGTTAGATGTTTCCTATTTCTCTGTTTCCAAAGCAAAAGATAGGAGTCTCAGGGAAATATGCTCTATTTTCAAGAACGTGAAGTCATTAGGGGTGAAAGGGGATTCTTCACTGGAATTATACAATTTTGGGCTCAAGTTGAACGTTTAATTTATTGGACTATTGAAGGTTTTAGGAACATGCTGAGCGTCAGTCGCGGATGACAAGTCTGGTTTTTGTATTTACTGTATACTTGCCCTCAGGCTAAAAATTTAAATACACTGTTAACGTAACTTTAATTTTAACTTTAGCTGCGCTTCTCCGTAACATATTCACTTATGACTGTCGCCTATAATTTTGCTGTAACACTTTCTTATAACACTGATCACTTCGTTGTAAGGTCTTAACCATGGGAACAAGACTATCACAACTTTTAATACTGATTTGTTGAGACTTGTATTTTATCTTAATGACGAAGTATTTCTTTTCCTGAACTGTAATGTTGTACCTTTCAACTATTGACTGCCTTACTAATATCACTGTACTATGCTGTCCTGTCCTCTACTCAGTGTCGTGATCTCTCGTACTGTCCCGTTACTGTATCTCTCTATATTGTGACTTCAAAAACTTACTCCTTATATTTGATGTAAAATCTGTTATGTGAGTTCGCTCCGCCCCACGCGAAAATTTATTTCCTGTAAATATTATTGAATTCGGTTCACTTCTAGTTTCCTATTGGATCACATAGATATTGTTTATATTGCATGTCCGCTCCTATTCGTTAGGTTTTGAAATATATTTATTGCTTGAACCAGCTCACTTTCTAAATTCAATGTTCCCACGTTACGAAAAAGGAAACGTCTACCATATATACGATGTCTTTGCGGTTATGATAGATTCCTTTCATTTTTTACTTTTCCATATATAGATTCATATACTAAAGGTTTCCGATAAGGCACGCTTCGGCCATATTAGCGCTAGCTCTTTGAAACTGTCGGAAACAGCTAAAATTTTGGTTTCTTCTAAAATATCTGTTTCCGCATGCGGAGCTTCTTTTGAATATGCCGATTGAAATCATATTTCTTGTTACGCCCAGTTTAAAATGTAATAAAACATTTGGTGTATTGAGTCGGCAGACCTATCTTGGAGGATTTGTGAAAGGGTAAAATGGGTCTAGTCTTAAAAAGTTCATTTATAAATGTGCAGTTAGTTTCTAAGGATCCTATGTTTAGAGAACGTTCCGTTACTTTGGAATACGTCTTTATGAGTTAGTGAGCGGCCCAAGTAGATGTTAGTTCTCTGGTGAATTGCGAGAGTAACCATCATTCACCTGAAGGAAGGATAAAATCGCTATGCACATCTTAATTTAGCTGATGAAAACAACCAGCTTATATATTTTTTCATTGACACACAGACAGCTTAAGGACGCAGTTGAGATATTCCTAAATCAGCCACAATTATATAGATACTATTTTTGGCTCTCGTGGATAGATAATAATTTTTAATTTACGGCCTATAGAAGAACAACAGTTAAACAACGTAACAGTCCGTAGACATCCTAGAATTAGAGATACGTTTTCGATACTCTCGATACTCAAGAGGTGTCAATATTTAATGGATTCCCTGTTTATGAACTCGATATTTTTTCAATACTTTGTTAATACAACAACTTTTAACATGTATTGTCACAAGTAGCAAACATTTTAAACTGGTCGTAAGCAACATGTGTTTCATTTATAAGCTTCTAAATATCAGATAACAGATACCAAGAAATTGGATGTGCTTCTAAGCTCGACAGCCGACCCCATATAAACAAATCCTCCTTACTTACATTTCTGCAGATGGTCTGGCGGCAATGTAATAAGTTTCTTTAAATATCAAGCACAAGATAATAATAAAATGGGATGAATAAGGAAATATTTTCCAACGTGCTATTGCATTAATTTCTAACATGAGCCTTTGGGTATACCTAATGTATGTATATTGTATGTATATTAAGTGTCTGTTAAAATACCTAATCGCTATTGTAATAATTGTAATAATACCATACTTCAGCGTCTTTACCATGAAAAATGAAACTATATTACTACGTAATTGTTAATTTGGATGAAGATGTGTAGGTTCGTGCTCTACTTTTTAGGGATAAGATGAGCAATAACCGCGTCATTTGTCTCATTTGTATAAAGAGTTTTTCACTAGGTGAAAAAACTCACAGCACTGGCAACGTAAAGAAACATGGTACTTTATTTTTACTGAATGTATCAACTCGGCGAGTAAGAAAATTCAGATATATTTGTTGGATATGTTACTAAGTTCAAAGTGATAAAATATGAAATGATATTTTGTTTCATAAAGTTCATAATATCGAGACTAAACATGTATATCTATTCTTACCATAAATACTGTCACGAAGTTTCCAATAAGTTTACGATAAATTGTTTGAGATAATGTAATATCTCGATAATATTAGTTAAATAAATGTACAATAAATCTAAATCACATAAAATTGTTTTAAATAACCAGATCTAGCACGCACACAGTCCTTAAGTCTTTGTGTCCACTCACTAATTGAACTACGCAACACTTCCAACGAGAAACCTATTGCTGCCTTCCAAAGAAAACACTTCAAACTTTCAATATTTGGATGTCTGTTCTTGCGAGCCAATTCCTGAAGGTTAGACCACAATTTGTAGTCCAGGGGTTTTAGGTCCGGATTTGCCGAAGGCCAATCTGAGGTCGCAATAAAGCCAGGAACATTAGCTTCAAGCCAGTTCTGGGTCAGTCTTGTGTATTGGGGTCGGACCTACTGGAAGCTCCTGCTTTGTTCATGAAAGAGGCTGTGTTGGAGTTCTGAACCAGTCTCTCGAGCACTGTCTCCTGATATACTTTAGTTGATGTTTTGAATTTTTTCCCCCCGAAATGGAGCTCATGGTACTTCATAGCTCACACCTCACCATTCCTTAACAAATGTAGAATAATGTGACCCCTCTGGATACTTGGAGTCTTTTCAGTGGCTTCTGTAGAGCATCTGGCATATACCTTTCATTTTAGACTTGAAAGTCTCCTCAACACTGAAAAAACGTTCATTAGTGAAACGAATTCTTCGGTGACTATTTGCTACTTAACGCTGAAGTAAGGTTTTTGATTTTAAGAGCCTCTGGCACTTCAGCTCACTTGTGAGGATATGTCCTTTTCGTCGTTTGTAAGTACTGAGTCCCAGGTCACTGCTCAAAATGCGAGACATAGATATCTTAGACATTTTCAGCTTACGAGCTATCACTGAACGTCTCTGTACCGGATTTCTTCTCAAACATGTTGTTACTCCTTTCACCAATTCTGGGGCGCGCACAGTGCGTGGTCTTCCTTGCCTGTCGCGGTCTTTCACAGTTCCAGTCTCAAGGAATTTTCAGTTCTGCAGAATTTTGAAAATCTCATTTGGGAATTTGTCTATCTTGTGCAAAATTACCACAGCTTCACGGTTTTTGTAATCGTTACATTTCGTCTTGAAAACTAATACAAATAGCTTTCCGTTTCTGCAGCTGAACTCTAAATAACTCACCACTAGTACCACAACTCAGAAATATTCAGGCTGTTAGAGGAGTGAAGTACATCCACCCTCAAAACTTGTGACGGTATTTGTGGTAAAACTATTTAGATATCTATAAAATGTTGTATCAGTGCATCTCTATATACAATCTTTGACCATATTTTTACGAAAAAACCATAAGACAAGGGTGTCTACAACGAGAGAGGGCGATAGTGAAGTAATGGTCTATTGCATAGTTTAAGAAATTCTGTGCTACTCTGCTGGCGTTCAGATGATAATTAGAATAATTAACGACTAATAAAACGAACGTAAATACATTATAATAAACTTTAATCTCTATTGTAATGGCCTAGATGCGGGGGTGTTCCTAGACTATTACATCGGATAGAAGTATAATCATGCTGATATTGAAGTAACGTTTCAGTGTGATATAAACAGTATGATTATTGATTAACTAACACAAAATACAAATAAGTTCTGATAGTGATAACCATTACATACTTGAGCAGGATGCAACTTACGATGTGCTCCTCCGGGGTTCCTGGATTCGATCCATAGATGGAGCTAGCTCATTGGACCAGCAGAGCCTTCGGTTGTCCTCAATGTTCACACCCAACTACTAAGGACCTAAATGTATGAACTAGAAAACTAGAAGCGAAAATGTTTGTGTATGCCCTAACAAGCTAGTTGTCTCATACGGCACATTAGATGATTAAACGATTAAGCTGGTGAATGATAAACCAGCTTGTCATCCTATTGCAATATGTTAGGCCATCTCCCGAACATCTTGTGAAAACGTATGATATTGAATATAGAATTTTAATTAAATTTGTTTCATATGTTACACTATATGGTTTCAAAAAGTAAATGTGCTGTTTCTATAAGAATATTCTGCGCATCTAGTAATCGTAGATCAAGATCGCACCTGCTAATCTTTATAATCCGTACTTAGATACTAGCATCAATTGAACTGCACAAACGCATATTATAAAAACTTACCAAGGTAGCCACAACCTCATTTCTCTAGTGGTTTGTGTATTATTTTATCAACAATATGACTTAGTTATGTTCAAATCTATCTGCGGCAGCGCCGAGCCAAATCCAAACTGTGCCCTCAAAGCACAGGAATGAAGTATTGCAGTGTATTACAGATCGATGTCGTGAATGTATGGTGACTCGGAATTGCTATCCGATGCTTTCAGCAAATCTGTACATTGGCTGTGTACTCTAAAGGCTACACCATTACTTAACTAATAAGTAAAAATAATTGGAAATAAATATGCCACTTTGAGTCAATTCTCAAAAACCCCAAGAACTTGTATGCAATATCAAAGCACAGTTAAAGTTCAAAGTTTACACAGAACTTGGAAACTCGATTCAGTCAAGATAAAGCACGTCAAACTCAACCATGCCAGTTATTTCTCATAAAGTTGAAAGGAATCTGTTAATGTAAATATGTTTATTTCGCGTGCTTCACAATGGCCTGCTGTAAACACCTACGTATATGCCTCAGAGATTCATAATTGTCTATGAATAGCATCATTTAATATTAAAAATATCTTACACACTACCCTGATTATAACGTATTATAACTTCCGTAAATAATTGGAAAATTTTTCAGTAGTGTTTAACCCCCGTTTTTACTACTAAGGCACCACAGGCGGTGGCACTGATGATACATGTAATGATACATTGGAAAAGGATTTTTTAAGAAAACGTTCTATGCCTACGTTTAGGGTACCTTCCTGGCATTTGCCATTTATGAGGACTGAGGAAAACCTCAGTCAGGGAGGACGGTCCTGGTGGGAATCTAACCCCAGCCCTCCCGCTCACGAGTCCGCGCCTTAAGGGCCTCGGCCACCCGTGGCGGTAATATAATTGAAATGAAATAGAAATGAAACACAATGTTAGACCTAAAGAACACAAACCTTTAATTATATAGGAAATAAGTGAACGAATATCCTCATCGATAAGAAAAAGAATTAGTTTTTTATACTTTGGCTTGTGTACCACACGAAGGGATTGTGAAGTTTGTCTGATTGAATTTTGCGGCAATCCGTAAAGGAAGTCGAGGAACTCTCTCCTTGGAAAGTAAGGGTTTGTCTCTGTTTTTACCATTATGAACTTTATCCATTTTTAAATTTCCACTTTTACTGACTTTCAGTTAAGTTACTTTTAAATTATGTAACATTTTATTAAAATTAAAAAGAACACTAGCTATGTCCTTTCATCCAACTTTCCATAAGTCTATCATTGAAAAATTGATATCCTTTTAAGTTAATCAATTTATATAACCTAATGATAATATAGTGTTTCTTACTAACTTTAAGATTGTCTTTACCCTCTGTAACCGACCACATTATAGTATAATAAATAAACAAGATAGAAATCCGACTGTTACACTCGTATTAGATACGCTGTAAAACACAGTGTGTCCACAATATTTAACCTCTTTCCAGATACTTTTTATTGCTGATAAATTTGAGTAACTCATGAAGTTTCTATACTCATACTTCAGTATACTGGATTTGGCGCTAAGAGCGCTGCTACAGATTACTTGAAAAATTACTTCAGTGTAGGAAAAAAATCCAATGTGTTGTGATTAGCAGAACAAAATTCCCAATTACTGCGCGAATATTTAGACACTTTATAGATACAGTCCACCTGAGATAAAATGTGTTTAGTCATAGATGTCAAAGGTTTTACTGCTTTAGAACAGTGTTTAAAACCGAAACTCCAGAACATGGATCAGTCAATGCATGGTTTGGCTTATTTTAGTTTCCCAGATATTATTTTATAAAAATGCAAAGGCAATGGAAATATAAACGGTTATCTCTTTTGATGATTGAGGATGGACAATTGGGGCTAAACTTCTAAAAGTTTATGCTTCATATCTGTATCACTTTTGAGCAGAATGTCAGTAATAAACCCGAAAATCATTTCTCACACGATATCTTAGGGCACTGTTGGTGAGACATGGTGGCAAAAGGGATGAGGAAGGTCTCCAGGATTAGAACCGGCTGTTAAGCGTAGCGTTAGTACGGAGGAGGTGGGGTTAGAGTCTTCGTGATAGTGGAGCGAATTGTAGAGGGTTAGAAAGGGCAGGACGAGGGAGGGGAGGTACTGTTGTTAATTGATCTCCTTTCCTTGTGCCGCCACAGACTTAATGCTTGTAGAGAAGGAAGGACCTTGTGTGCAGTAATATTGGTGATATTCCGTACCAGGCTTTAGTCTGGCTCCGGGGGTGGTATGGTATGGGTGGAAGTCAGTAACGCAACCTTACGCTGTAATCATATACCTGTTTCCATTACCTCCAGCTCTCACTCTTTTCCCCTCTGTTCTGTTCCCACTCATGACTATTTCAAAACCCACCAAATTTAATACCTGGAGTGGTCTGTGTTTATATAGAGTTATTAGATACTGAAAGATGATACTGCACGTATTAGTTTAATATAATATAAAGATAATAAGCGTTTCTTGATTGCCTCTATTAGTAAACCTGATGAGCAATTGAGCGGTTTGGAACGAAGGGAGCAAAACTTTAATTTCCTTCAGAAGTATTTCGAGAGTAAATATCTACCGAAAAGTCACAGTAATGTATGTACTCCAAGCGCCGTCTAATATTTTCAGCACACTTTCTTCGGAGATTTTACAAATGTTTAGCATCCCAGTACCTGCCACGGTTTTTTCAGACGCAGAAAATTCAAAGTCCTTAGCGTCTAAAGTTTCCTGGTATTCAACTTTTCAGAGTAAGGGAAAAGACCGAGACAACACTTCCCAAACCTGCTTCGCCAGTTGATAAGGAGGCAAGCTGGAATCTGAGCCCTGGCAATGAACTTTGAGTATTTCTTTCACTTTGTGAGAGGCTAAGTGGAAGAAATTCTGCCAGTATGTTTTCAAGTAATCAGATTTGTGATCAAGGGAAACTCGGAAAGTTTCCGGACATAGTGAGGTAATAATGAAATTTGAAACCTACCACTACATCTTCTGTATGAGTCTCTGTAAACTTGATCGCCCTCAGTAACCAAGACCGAAAGTAGGTGCCACTCAAGTTCCCCAATAATGCTAAGCTACGCATGCTGCTATAGTATCTCTAGGACTTACCAATACGGCCTCGGTAGGACCGTCCTGCCAGGTTTTCTTAATTGGCAAATGTCGCGGGAAGGTACCTTAAATTTAGGATTTGAACGCTTCATTCCTTCATTCCTTCAAAAAGACATTTTTTCCCCAATTTATCAGTTCCCCAATTTATCATGTATCAATAGTGTTTACCGCCTGTGATGCCTTAGTTGTAAAAAATTATCCCGAACTTGGAAACTGCGTCATCCTCATTCACCCAAATGAACTAGAAGAGGTCACAGAGTTGTAAGGAGGACAGATGGCAAGTTTCGCCCAGGCAATCTTCAAGAACTCATAGTGGCATTTACGTGTGAGCAGTGCGCTGTATTATTGCAGCCATGTGCCACTAAATTGGATCGTGATGATCTAGTGGTAACTATTCTTGCCTCGTATTCCCAAGGTCGAGTTCAAACCCGGCTAAAGTCGATGGAATTGTTAGTGCGTAAAAGTCCTAAGTATCGGTTCCTCCGGAATAAAGTAAAGCAGTTGTCCCTTGTAGTAGATTTAAGCCTGAAAGAAGAGACCTCTGAGCAGAATTCATTGGCCGTTTCACGCGCTGAATTGAGTGGGACGTTAATGACAAAGATAAAAGCAGTATTTTTAAATAAACATAATAATAATAATAATAATAATAATAATAATAATAATAATAATAATAACTGATACCCCAAAGTCTAGATACAGTTCACAAACATTTTGGAAAACTTTCACAATGCCAACTGTTGTGCTGTTCTTCGATTTTGAAGAGGAATTGTTGACATATAAGTACTAATGAAAAACAATGTCAACAACATTTTCTTCCCACATTCCTTGCTATTTTCGCTTTCCTTGGGAGTGCGTTGTCTGGGAAGAGCCAAATGCATAAATGAAGTTTTGTATCCGGATCATTTTGAGTATATCCATGCTTTATCACCTACCTTGATTTGAGAAACACAACGCACGAGAAGTAAATTTCTTGAGAATCTAAGAATTATGTAATGACACATACTAAGCGATGCCTCTATATCATTATAGGTCACTCGCTGGTCTATTTGTTCTCTACAGGATTTTTTCTGCAGTCACTGCTTTCTTCTACATTCTTGCCCTGGTCCCAATGCGCGACACTTGTGTCAGTAATGCAGTGTCGCGCATTGGAGCTAGGGCGAGAACTGTGCATTGATTTATTACGATTTTAAAAACAGTTTAAATCAGGAATACTTGCACAGATGTGAGTTGGGGCTGCACGGGTGGATGTTACGTTAATTTACAGAAAAAAGTATGAGCTACAAAGGATATACATTTACATATTATTATAAACAATTTATTCAGGTTCAAAAAATTACTAGCTGTCCCTGTAAAGTTCATTTAGCAATCAGTTGTGCGTCACTGAATTTTCTACTACAGAATGACGAAAACATTTATTTGGAAATTATAAGAAATTTTATGCAGCATTCAATTTTAATTTCTTTGGGAAACTCGTCATAATTTTCGCTCTAGGTATAGATCTTTGCAGAATTTAGTTAGGCATTGCTCACAAGAAGTTTCAGGAACCTAGAACCTAGGATCACAGATCAAGATTCACGAGCTGCAGTGAAAAGCTTGAACATTAAATGCATTCCAGATTTCCTTTGAATTTCTTAATCATTCCCCCTTTTGCCCATGTGTATTCCTAGAGAGCTTTGAACTGTCATAATAACTTGACTGTATAGCGAGCTTATCGATAAAAGAGCTTATTCATTTGTTATTACTTCTACAATTGTATTTATCAGGGGATTCTGAACAGGACGATTGTGCCCTTCATTTGGATGAATTTGAAGATATTTTTCAATACAAAAGAATTACTCTTTAAATGACCTTTTCAAAAAGCGTTGAATGATTGAGACAGATCGTTTCAGTAAAGATTCCATTCTGTGTTCTCTGGGCTTTAAAGTCGATTTCAAACTGAATATCTAACCAACTGAAAACGCAAGTGAGTTAAAAGAACTATGTAATATTAAACTTAATATTAGTTGCGTCAAATTCGACATATTAGGTGACCAAAATTATGTCGAATGAACATCTATGGCATAGAACAAACCGGTTACTAAGTATAGATGTTGAACCTGAACAGAAATAATGGGGCTATATTGGAGATACCTTGAGAAAACAAAACGATGTAGTAGAACAAGTTACCATGTACTGCAATTTTAGGTGCTCGAAGACGAGGGTTACCAAGGAAAACCTAGAAATGAAGAGGAACCTTGAACATTATGAAGACATGAACTCAAGTGAAAATATTTGCACTTAACAGGCAAAAGGAAGATATTTTGAAATATTCATCTCTAAGCTTTATTCCGCATTTAAAAATAAAGCAAAATATTCCTATACTGGACACCTATGGGTATCCAACCTAGCTATATGTCCAAGATAGAGGTAGACTGAAAACGTGGTTCAACAATTAAACAGTTTATTTTGCGTTTACTTGCAGAAGGGTCCATTAATTGCAACATTCTTGGTCCGTCAAAACCGAAAGTATTAAAAAATATATAATTCAATTCTTCATTAACTATTTTGCATACTCCCATTTCTACACTGGAGTTTTGTTTCCATACATTTGTAATTGAACTTTTGTTGGCATTTATTTTGGAAACTGTTTGTTTATAAATTTTAAAATCCTGTGCAATTTCTCCACAGCTTACACCGTTAGGACAGAAAATCAATAGTGTTTTTTCTTCATTTCAAAGGTTTATTCCATAATTTAGGTTTACTCATATCCCTTCTTCCTACTGTCTAATGACATATTGTATGAAGTATCAAACACAATAACATTCAGTCCTACAAAGATAGTAGTGCTGTAGATAATGTCCAAGTTACATTTCAGGCAGAATACCCAACGTATAGGATAGAGAGTTGTATAAATGAAGGAATGTGACTGTTTCATCATTATGTGTCCAACATAAGCAGGGTATAGTATATAGGGCAGTCCAACTAGGGAAGTTTTATTGTAACTTTTAAAAATGTTTATAAGCTGTAACATCTTGGGAAGAAAAAATATTTTTAGAAGGAATATACTTTCCTAATATCTTTACTAGTAGTGTTTACCAATAACACCAAACCTACTGTTTTATAAATCCACAAGCATGACAGATTCCCGGCAAGTAGTACTGGTAGTTAAGCAGCCGATTTTCCAAGCATATGATAATAAATACTAATTACAGCAAATGTAAAATGTTACATGACCTCTTTAATGTTGGTCGCGTGCAGTTACAGGCAGTCGTGCATTGCTGTAAGGCTGTACAACACAACAAGCATCCTGCGTGCTTGTTTTGGACATAATATCTCCATGAAATCCACTTTGCTCTTTTTCCATAACTAAACCTGATATGCCTAGCCACATAAACTTTTCCAGATTGAGTAAGACACGTAATAAAATCTAATGCAAAGGAAGGCTCGCACACAAAGAGTGAGAAGTAGATTGCAGGTCGACTCAAGAGGTCATTATTATGAAAGGTAATTACGAGGACCATTTCCTTTTTATGGCAGAGTTTTCATGTTTGACACGGAACCACAGCAGCGCTGAGTGACTAGTGAGTGGTTTTTGGATAAGGTAAGGGCCTTCTGGTGCTGTATGATGATGGAAGAGACAGGGTGCAGGTTATTAAGGCTCTCTCTCTCTCTCTCTCTTTCTCGCTCCTCCTCCGCCACAGACCACATCAGAGCTAACCTACTCGCGTTTCAACATAGTAATGAGTGTGGGAAGGAGATGGAAGAAAAGACAGTCTTGGATATCCGGCCCATGAAACTCCACTACCCTGCCACTGCCCACCCTCCCTCCTCCCAGACTTTAGTTTGCTCTACTCATGGTGCATCCGATTTCTAGAAAGTGTTTATTGTTAATCTATTTGTTTCTTATTCAAATTTTAGTGGTATCAATAGTTTTTTCTGAGTTGTAAATTAAACTTTCATTGTTTAATAACTTAGAAATATAACATATCTATGGAAAAAAATACATATAAAGAAATGCTTAAAATCTTACTTTTTCAGATTTTAAATTTTTTAATTATGTATAAATTCGCACATTACATTTAATATTAAACAAAGAACACATGTGCATTTTAGACATATTTGGAAAACGAATTTAAAATTGGGTTTATATTAGATCGTTCGGAAAGTAATAGTGGTCTCCTTATATAAACCTCACTGAAAGTATCAACTTTATTTATCTATTTCGGTAACAACTTATGATTCCTAAAGACGATGATATTTCTAAGTGTTGTCGCAGTCTTATTGGATATTGAAGACCTAGCTCTTCAAGAAAATCCACATATTTGAATAAATAAATGAACGTCAAATGGTTAAAAGTCATTCAGCTTCTGAAGTTTTCTTTGCCGGGCGTTATTATGAAGAGTAGAGCATTTTACCTTACCTTGACTAATGCTTTTCTTGCAGTTTTATACATTTTATCAATTTCTTGATAATATAAGCATTCTCGGAAGAATTGTTTCGCCAAGATACAGCAGAATATTTTAATACATTAAATCGGTGCAGAGTACCTACCACGCAGCTACTATAACTTTCCTCTGGTGCAATTTTGATTTTGTGAAATGTTTCTTTGTTTCAAATGTTTTCAGCGTTTTGATCGTCTGAGGTTATAATAGAGTTTTCATCACAAACCACAAAAACAGCAAAGAACAGACTTCAAACTTCAAACGTACGATTATTCTGATGTTTGTAATTTATGAGGGACCCAGTTCTTAAAGCCCCCCCCTCACCCAGTGATCTTATTTTCTTCAAGTAACCTCAACAGTTGAAAGTGTATGCTTGAGTTCCTTAGTTGGTAGTTTAACAATTAAATATGTATGTATTTGCTTCAACATTTCCTCTAAATTGACCATCATCATCTTGACTATGACGTTCTTGACCACTTCTTGGCTGAAATTTCCAGATGGGATCTTTTCGAACCAAATGCGTTCAAAAATATTTTCTTCTGTGTACGATTCCACAACTTTTTGAGCGGTTTGCTCAAGTTTAAATTCATGCAAGAGATTTATGCATAAATCCCGGCATCTCAATAATTAAATACATAATCTGAAAGTCAACAATGGTACCTACCACTAATGGTGTAGACCAAATATAAATCTTAAAATAAAACATTAAGCTAAAAATATATGTGTACCAAAATCGTATCCCCCCTCAGGTACTTTCATGACATTCATGCTATATTGGTTGCATTTTTCAGGGGTATCATGGATGGACCAAATTAGATGTTATGTACGTACGTGTATTCTCTTTAATTTTCTTCGTAATATTTTCCTTGCTGAATAAGCGGCCTATTTAAAATTAAATCGACGCATAATTATTAATTCACATTCATTTCCTCTTCATTGTGTGTGTCCATTAAATATAAATATACAGAGTTATCGAGAAGTCATTCCACATCCGTTGTGTAGCCGACATTTCACGCAACACTGGCCGTACGTCTAGCTTAATAGTTATTGTTTGCAATTAATTACCAAGCAAGCACAGACTCTAAAGTCCAAATCCTACCAATGGCAGGCGAATTACCTGTTAAAATCGAATTTGAAGGAAGGAATGTCAGATATGTGCGAGTACCAACTTTCTCCGGTGCGGTGCACATCACCCGAATAGGGAGGGACTTGTCGATGATCCGTTATTATAATTTATATGTTAGTGCTTCTGACATGATTAATTTACACGAATAGAGTTTTTATGTCATGACAGTAAAACAAAGAGAACCATTATGAATATATATATATATATATATATAAAAGCATAAAAGGATAAATGCTTTTCTGTTTTTATAATGCTTTTATAATTATTGTTAATTTAGCTATATTGTTGATAGTGTTACATTATTTTTCTTTTATATTATATTATATATACTAAGTTCTCGTATACAGGTATTGACGATTGTTAAATCGACTGCTACTTTTTCTAACCATTACAGGGTAATGTGGTTGCCCTTTTTGAAAAATTATACGGCGATTCTGGGACACATATTTTACAGTTTAAAATGAATAATATACAAGCTGTCATTAATCATTAACCTTATAATAACATTCATCTGGTATCATATGATCACGCTATCGACAAGCAGAGCCCTTTGGTTCGAATACTGCCAGAACCGTACTCCCAGCTTTTTTTTCTAGGATTTCTTCAGTATTCATCAATGAAAATGCCGAGGAAGATCTGGAACGCTTCCTTCGCAAAATATCTTTCCGAATCTTTCATTTCATATGTTGTATTTTCAGTATCCATGAGCTGTGAAGTCATATACTGTTATTAAATATATTTATAAGTTGTAATCCTAAATATTTATGTCACTTTTCGTAATGAAATGCTCTTGAAATCTTTATGGTGATTATCCGTAGTAAGCTGATCTAGAAGATATGTTTTCTTAAGTACTTTATACTCATATTGTCATTCATTTATCTTTTATGAAAATCAACGTACAGCTGTTTAATATTTTAATAAGCATGTACGGTCGTAAGGCCCATGCGACAGTTCGACTACTTATGTGTATTTCAAAACTGCTACAGTAAAAAGTCCATATAGTATTACTACTATTTTAATAACAAATATTTGCATGTTTGTGATTCGTTAAATGTTAGCAGAGGCAATTCATTTTTAAAGCTCACAAATACATCTAAAATTCACTTATGTTTGGCTTCAGTTTTCTTTTCCATGCTACTTTTAGTAAGAAGCTGTATATATATAATAAAATTTCTCAAAATGTCTTTACCTATTTCCAAATTAAAGAATGCAAAATATTCCACGTTCAATATGTTTTAGGTACATTTTCTAGAAGGTAAAACGTGTTGTAGAAATGTACCATTTCTAACTGGTGCTGTTATTTTTTTCAGGTATGCACACTCCTTTCAATTATCAAGAGCGGAAATGGATATGTAACAGTCTCAGTTTGACGTAAGTTGGAGCACTTCATGTAGAATTTCTTTTGTTATTTTAGTTTATGCTGATTATTTCTCTTATGTGACGTCACCTTAAAATATACCAATGAAACGAAACAAAATTTTGACTTTTGACCAATCGCAGCCGAATATCGTAGTGAAATTATGGGAAAAAAAGTATTGAATTCGTTTATTGGTACGACGTGAGTTTGTCTTGTGGTCAGTGTAGCCTAACTCTGTGTCTCCACTATATGATTCTGAACACGCATCACTGATCACTTTTGCTAGCAGGCGATGGAGAGTTATTGATAGCAACAAAAGTATGGACAATCGACAATCATAACGCAAAGTGGAGCATTCTTCAAATAGATATTCATAAGTATAATATTTAATACAAGTGTTAATAATCCGTGCGCGAATTTCAAATATATATACTTTTATTCCTCTTCTATTCGCTCTTTTATATTGGCGTTACTGGCAATAGGCTTTCTTCTGTCGAAAGATTGATCGAAAAGGGTAAGTACAAATATACATTTATTACAATTTCGTAAGCCTGGTGTAGAGGAATTTGAATTATTTTTTTATTGGTGAAATAGTTCGCTCACTATCGACAATTTCAAACTGTCTCATTATATTACTTGTGATAATTAAGTTAATGATGTTTGAAATAAAGGAAAATTGGTACAGTATAAAATGTTAAGGTGCGTGAAAGGGATTCCACCTTTCCTGTAAGGTAAGCCTCTATCACTCGATCAGTTCTTTGGGTGCTCTAAAAAATCTCATCTGTATTGTCTATTATCCTATTATGTTGTGTTAAAGTCCAAAATCCTGCATCATAAAGGAATGTGAAGACTGTCTCACGTTATATATATATATATATATATATATATATATATTCCTACATAATTTAAGGTTTTATATATATATATATATATATATATATATAACCTTAAATTAATATATATATATAACCTTAAATTGAATGATTGTTAAAATTTTGTTTTAATTGTACCACGTATATATTGAAAAGTTTAATTTTTGAATAAACGTTTTGGAGCCTTTGAAACTTAAAATGTAACCAAATCAGTTAATAATTAGTTAAACATTTCTATTGTGTTTTATGAAGGCATTTGGTACTTAAATGTTTGCTCTTGTTGGTTATTATGCTGTAAAAATTTATATTTTATAATTTTATTGGTATTTGTAGATTATAGTTATGAAACTGTATGTATTGATCTAAGCAGATCATCTTTTTTGTAATTATGACTTTATCGTCTTTATTGTTGGTTATTGGTTATTGCATTATTTTTATAAAATTTGTGATAACTCCGCAATATAAAATGTATGTAAAGGGGGATAATGAGTCCCGTTGTCTAAGCTCTTGGTTAACAGTCAATTTTTCATTTTTATATCTTCCACTTTATGTCACAATATTTTCCTTATAAAAACATTTTTGAACATCCTAACAGGTTGTGAGGTTGCTTTTAGTAACATATCCAATTTTGGACATGTTCTATATTAAATGCATTTTCTGCACCTCTGGTGTACAGCCTAGAATTTCTAGCTGCTGATCTATAGGACTTGGGTTTGTTCGTATGTCTTCCGATAAAAATTTCCGACCCCGTGATAATGAAACGAGGTGTCAGGACTGCATGATGGAGAAATTGCAAATTTGTGTTTTGAAATCCAAGGCGAAGTCTACTAAGATGTTATTTAAATACATAACCACGACATAACGACTACGGTTTCGTTTGAGACGCCCGCCGACTCTGCCGCGCATAGGCTGCTAGGGGGCTGTTAGCTAGTAGTTTAATTAATTGAAATATTTTGAGTTCCAACATGTTTAAATTCATATATTGATATGCTTAACTGTAATTATCTAAATTAATTTTATGCCGGGTTAAGATTATAATAATAAGAAGAATAAAAATAAGAAAAATGGTAGGATAAGAATAATGAGGGGTATGAAAAGGGATTTTGTGGAACGAAAGCTCTATCATGAATAACTTTTCTTCAATGCAAAAGAAGGCACAAAATATAAAGAAAAACAAAACAGTGAAATAATGAATAAAACACACAAGAGATGTATTGTATTAAGTATTACAGTAAATGCAATGACCCAAGTTATATTTTCTGAGAAGTGTAGCTTATGAATAAATGAATTTGTATATCTTGTAAATCCCAAATTCCAAAATCTTGCCTTATATTGGATTTTTCGATAAACTAGAAATATGTGTATAATGAAAATGGTCTACCTAGGGCTTAGCCAGACAACGTTCACTTCAAAAACACTATTTTAAAAGAGTATGAAAATAAAGTTTACATCTTTGTTTATTTAATGTTCACTGGTTTATTTATGGAGATTATATCTTTAAAATATTACCAGAGTTAGGAAAATTATGCCGAAAATTCACACTTTTCGGAGACTGTAACTGTAATACCAGATAATAGGAGATAACGTTTTATGTTTGATTGATAGTAATGATCACAGACATTTCCTGGAGAAAAATAAATTACCCAATTGAGTGATCATAATAATTGCATTAAAACTTATATTAGATAAGCAACTACATAACCATGTCTGTTTTTCGTTTATTCCGCCTCTGATTCTTCATTCTGTATCACTCCCTCTCCTTCAAATAAACTGTAATAAAACAAATGGTGTGTTCTCGGAGTTATTTGTCCACAAGATCTTTCAAGTCTTTCAATTTTTCTGCTTGCAATTTTCTCAAGCCATGCTTTTTCTCTTCAGTCCCATATTATGTTCAATTGAAAAATTCCGAGATAGCCTGCTTTGTATTGGAAACTTAAGGAGCTCTTCTTCAGCGGAGTTTTATTTTAAGTATATGTGTTCCCTGTCGTATTTCTATTTTGAGCCATATAACGCAATTTCCATTAGTATAAAAGTCTTATTTCTATAACTGCTTTCTGGTAGTCGTGCAAGCCATAAATATCTTTTTACTCCACTTCTGTAATTCGGTATTTTCCATGCTTTGACGCCATTCTGACCACGGCCGAAGGATCGAATATGTCTATCACTTTGCTAGCACTTTGTATATGGGCGTGGACAGTGTCGCACCCCGTTTATGAATGTCCTGGTTCAAAAGAGATATGATCTATCACGTGAATGTCTAACAGCTTGAAACTGGAGCATTTTCAGATGATTAAACAGACACGGTGCCATTTCTGATGCTGCACTGTCAGCCATCCCTTCATACCACGTAAAGTTCTCTCAGCTGTTCCGTTTGAGACACTGTACACGGCCAGATTAGAGACTGCCAGTCTTCTTTTATAAAAATTTGCTTTGACGTTGATTTGAGGACAGTATCGAATTGATGTATAATCAAACTGGAGAAAGTGAATGTTTGCATCTTTTGAATGCAGCTTAAAATCATTTTTCAATTGACGTGCCTTCTCTATTTAAAGAATGTGGGAATCGTATGCTTCTTGAAATTTGATCTTTCCACTTCACTCATATATGTTGATATTTAAACATTTTTCACACTCATCCTTTCTTGGTACTTGAAAGGTAATGTTGAAATTTCTGTTGAAAAATATGGTGGTACCATGAATTTTTTATAAATCTCACCTTTCTATTGGCATATATATCTTTGCGGCATTTAAATCACTAGAAAGGTATTCTGGTGTAATGGGACTCTACTTTAGAGAAACATTTAATATGATCTATTATAAATTCCACGCAACTCTCGAGTCTTGTTTATGCCTTCCTCTCTGGTTCTTATTTACATTGTTAGCATTCTTATTTAAAATATAGTCAACCACTCTATTTGAAATGATTAAAGTAGCTAAAAGGAACCCCTGACACACCTACCTCAACTCATTACCTTTTATCAAGAAATAACATTTAGAAACATTTCTTACGAACTTTTTGTTTTGCTAAATGCTTTCTTTTTTACATCGGACCTCAAATGTATTATCTTTCATTGTCAATGCTCTCGGTATTCTAATAATTCTGATGAATTTGAAGTCTGCCTTCTTCAGTGCAGAATAAATTACGTTTTCTAGGACATTTTGAACAGTCTTTATGAAAACACCCTTTGATCCTATCATCTTATCACTTGATCTATGCAGCAGGCCTGCAGCTGTATATTTGTTGCGTTTTTTTCTTTTTCCATTTACCGGGATTAAACATTTTCTCTCTCCTTCCGTGATTTTTATGTTTATGTTCATCATTTACTTAGTCCACTGCTGATGTGTTTAAATCATTGAAATAAGAGTTTCTAGGTACATATTGCCGAACAGGGGCTGCTTCTTCTGTCGTGGATAACTTTATATATTCCCTTACTGGAGTCAAAGTTGTATACGTTTTGATTTCCATTTCCATTTCTTTATCTGTGACTCTTCATTAGTTTCTACACCACATGCAAAAGAATCTTCACTCCTACGGGCATATATGTTGGGTCTTCCTACGAGTCAGATGTTATGCAGTGATAGGAACAGCAACAGGTCACTGGCAATAAGGAAGCACTATCTTGATCGAAAGGTAACAATGTAGGTTTCACAACAAATTAATAATAATAATAATAATAATAATAATAATAATAATCGCAACTTACCAGTAGGCTGGAAGCATCATGTAATGTATCATTTGATGTCCAGTCTTCCATGATGATGGGTATGCTTCGTGCACTATTTGGCTCCTTTTATGACGTTTCAGGTAATATTTTTCCTAAGGCTAAGTTGACTAAGAACTGCTGTAAGGCATGTTAATTTTATTAAAATTCACTCTCTCACTACTATAGTCCAATACCCTTAGAAATCTCACAAAGTACTGACCTGCACACAAAGAAATCCTTAACTAATATGATGTAATTCTGTGATATTTCCCCTTGCCGGCTACCTCTAGTATTTGTTAAGGACCAAGGTTTTAACAATAATTGGCCAATGTTAAGCCATTAAGGCTTTGTAACTGTAATACACCAACAAGGCAAGGTCTTAATATCTATTTACGCGCCATTAATAATATAATAACATCAACAATAAATCCAGCGTTAACTTCGCGATGTATAGTAAAGTGTCAGATTCAAAGAGCACTATCTGCAGTTGATACTTTTCAAACCAACGAACATTTAGACACAGAGAACATTAAGTCTATTAGAGTTACTGGGAATATTGGAATAAAATTTAGGATTGAAAGTACTGCTATTTGTGATAATAAAACTGCCTTTAGCTGAAAAAGACATTTGTCTGACTCTATGCTCTCGTTATGTTACAAAGAATTTCTGTATTTGATTAATTGATGCTTCTAAGCAAAATGAATAATTCATTGCCAACTATATGTGTGTGTGTGTATGGCTGTTTTCTTAAGTTTTAATATCAAACATGTTTTATCTAAAGTTCATTATAATTACATACATTTATGAACAGCTAAACGATAAGAAATTGAATTATAGAGCTCAGTGCTCTATATTCTATGCTGTGTGATTTATCTTGCATAATTCTGTACAGAAAAACATAGTTATATGCACAAACACATATAATAAACATGTAAGAGTTAAAATGATTTATAGGATAATACAAACATATTAATTATGGAAAATTAAAAATGAAACCACATATTTGAATAACACAATAGCACAGGCAAATAACAAGCGCAACATTTTCATATGTAATGAAATTATAAAACTGAAAGTTGTCACATAAAGTAGATTATATACATTTCTGATGTCTGTGCATTTTCTTTATAAACGAACGTGTTTTACTTGTAATACAGAATGTTTTTATATTCTTTAATTTTCTTCATTGTTTACATATAATATAGTCCAAAGTTTGTGATCAGTTAACTTCCCTCGTGTATTATTAAATACAGGAAATATAAACTTTGTTGGATTGGCTAAGTTATTCGATGTTTGCTTAGAAATAGGTTATTTTACATGGACTCTTTAGCGGAGGAAATCAAGAAAATACAATGAGTTCTTGTATAATATTTAGTATTAAAATTAATATATTTATTAAGATAAGTATTAGCCGAACACACAAAAGGAGGTGATAGGTGGGAAAAGTTATCGCAAACCTTCTTTTAGTCAAACCTGGGAAAACAGAATTGTATGTAAAAACTGTTTTTAAAAGAAGACAAATTAAACTAAATTATATAAACAGCAGAAGTTATATTAAATAACATTTATAAAGTATTTCAGTATCTAATCATATTACACGACAAACACAACTTAAACCTTTTTTTTTTTTTTTTCCAAACGTTAATGACACTCTTAAGCTAAATGCAGTCACGTTTCCAAGGCAGTTCTTAGTTTCCAAAAATAGAGCTCCCGGTTGAATGTTCTCTAAAATGGTTAACATCTAAAGAGTTTCAGAACTTATCAGATAGGACATATTCGAGATGGCAGCGGTTGGGACTGGAATCACGGACCTTACGATACCAATGCTCTTTCATCCCAGTAACCATGTCCTGTCTGATCACCGTAGATCTCCCCATCTGAGTCTACATATCCTATAGACCTCTAAAATTATCTCATTTCCCCTAAGAGGCGGCTTAGTACTTCGACTAATGTAGCTCGGCTGCATTACCACACTATATTAAAAATGTGGTAACGCACATTAAACCGAAGGTACTTGATTCGGTTTTCACTCCTGATGTATTTTTTCATCTCTCTCTCTCTCTCTCTCTCTCTCTCTCTCTCTCTCTCTCTCTCTCTTTTTTTTTTGGGAAAACAGGCGAACACTTTTGTTTAATGATCAAGAACCACAACCTGAAGATGTATTGTGCCAGATGAAGTATGATAGATGATAACTTAGCCGAATGGATTCAGAAGAATTGTGGTCTAAAGTTCCCAGATATTTACCTAAAGAACTAGGATAATACCCAACCGGGAATCGAATCCAAACCAATCACTTGAGAAGCGCAAAGGTTACCGTTAGTCTATGGCTGTGAACTAAATACATTTAATAGCATTTATATTAGGTACCATTTTTTTTAGTTAATTCAAGTGAATGGCGTTAGTAATGAATTCTTTGGAAGTTAAAGGAGAATGCGATTAATGTACGTGTTGAAATTGATTGCAATAACTATGTTACTTTTTAACATATTTTATATAACTAAAATATTTGCTACTACTTGCACCAATACTATGTAATTAAAACATTAATATTGTCGTAATTACAAAATAAATCACATATTATCTGTTTTGGCATGAAACAGTCTAAGGGCAACTAAAGGTGAAAGAGTATGCAATACTTAAAAAGAGCTACCAAATTCTTTCAAAACCCTATATTCATAGAAACTAGTTCATCGATGAACTTATAGTGTCGTAATAATTAACTTAGGTTTCTGCAATAACCCCAGAACATTCCTAAACCTAAAAACAGCCTGGAAACGAAAACTACTACTTATGACTGCTGTCTGCGCAATTCATATTTATCACGAAAGGAGCTGTACATCATCAGAGTTAGCATAACGTGATGGCACGGGAGAATCTGCTCTGTTAACAACACGTATTTTTCGTGTTGTCCTTGTTGTTCTTGACATAATATTTCCTAATATTATTTATAGAATACAACTTTGCTAGATAGTACCGTCTTGGCTCGTCGCGTGTGTCACGCTTCCAGCAATCATTTAACTGTTTTTTACAGCTAAATTAACGTTTAGCGGCATTTTAATTCATCACGTTGGACCTTCCTGCCTACTTTTTAACAAGCGTTTATGATTGATGGGACTGTTACGAAACCACGTAATTAGTTTCCTCTTCTTGAAACACAGAACATTACCCGTGCTGTTAATATGTTTAACTCTAAGGTAACAATTCCCAAGTTTTGTAAAACTGAAAGGATGGCCATGTTAGTGCTTTACTTTTACATTTCGTAGTTCAGAAACCTTAAGGTATTATGTATTATATGATAATTAGTAACTCTTTTTGTACAAATGAAGATTCGTTTGGTAATTCTTTTAGGCGTTTTAAAGGTATAACAAATCATTGCTGTACAAATATTTAAGTTTAAATTTTGGGTAAGTCCTAAGTGTTTTCAGGAATAAGCCCTCTGAAAATAAATCTATATTGGTTCGATGGTTCAGCCTTGCAGTCATATTACAGCATTTTATACGTTTTACACGTCGTTGTTGCGTCAGAGCAGTTAAAGCGAGGCATTAAGATAAATCTATTTTCTACTTGTACCTATTGTTTGCCAACGAGAATGAAAACGATGACTGAATTTTTTGAATAAATTAATGCTTAGCTAGAAATAAAGGATTTGCTAATGATCTAATTCAGAAAGTTTAAGAAAATGTGGTTTACTTTATTGTAATGAGAAGAGTAAAATATTTTTCCAAGTTGCCTCAAGTGAGAATTTTGGATTTACAATCGCGTATGCTAAGGATCTCGTGCGTTTAAAATGAAAAAAATCAAACGAAACAAAAAGTAGTTCTTTGTTTGTGCTGGTTCTGTTGGGTTGGAAGATGGTTTTGCAGTAATTCAGCTATGCTCGTGACTGGCCGTTTGTACCGCCCACGTCTCCATTGGGGTCACCTTCGGGAAAAAGGGATGAGGTGAGGGAGGCATCGAGCAGCCAGGATCCACGTGCAATGAGACTCTGAAGTAGACGAAGCCCCTAATAGTATTTTCGTATAAAATACCCCGGCGCTGGTACAGTCCCCCCTCCAAGCAGTTTCAATTCCCTCAAAAGGGCAGTTTCAAAGACAGATACCTTTCCAAAGTGCAAGCCACCGTCACAACACACCAATTCCTCTCGCCCTGGAGTTTCGAACCTGTGATGATGATGATGATGATAATAATAATAATAATAATAATAATAATAATAATAATAATAATGGTGATGTTGGAATGAAGTTAAATTGAAGAACAGAAAGGAAATACTCACCTCAGCCTATCCTAAGCGACCAAGGGAAACCCAAGTTCAGGATGGCCACTCCCTAGTGATTTGAATGCGCGACTTTCCAAAAGCACGTCCCAAGCGTTATCGTCTTGGCTAACCTGTTCAAATTAATTTGCTAGGTAATGTTACAAATTTTGCAGCGATGGTAATCAGTGGCTTTTAAACGTATTAGGCGGGGTTAAATTGCAAAGTAAATGTTTATTATTGCTATTATTTTATTACTACGTTTTATTTATACTAAATTGAAGTTTAAAAATATAATATTCCCGTGCTGAAAGAAGCTATAGTACACATTTGGCAACATGCAATGATGGGACCAGAAATTATTAATTTTTTCCAACCTAATGGTTCTAGGGCTGCTAAAAGATGGCTTATGCAAATGGATTTTGGAAATAAATTTAATAATTATTATATAGCATTAATAATTGCACTGTGGCAAACCATTGCAAGGACTTAAAATATTTAATTCATTATTAAATATGTAATATGTATCCGCTTTAATAAATTAATAATCATTACATTCCGCATTAAACTAAGATAGGTAACATTGAAATGATATAGCATTAAGCAGATTTTAGTTTGAGTACTTTGTATTAAAATAATTATTTTTCGTATGATTTATCTAAAAACGTAATTTATCGCCAGAAGGTTATTTTAATAAATATCGTACAATATCCTAAATGCTCGAAATGTTTTCAATTGATACATTCAGCAGATGCCTTATGTTAGACAATCATGTTCAAGTGTTTAAATAAGGGCAAAAATGTTATACTATTTTTACCCCTTCTAAATCTGAATAATAGAATTAGAGATTGTCTCACACATATTTGATTTTGCAGTAAACGAAATCTTAGCGCTAAATGTGATTTATTAAATATAGTTTACAAGGAAGATTACCACAACGATAACACGTAAAACACGAGCATTTTTATAGAACACTAAACAAAACATAATTATGGGTCTAGTCTTAATTATATCGCGCGACAAGAACTCTGCATACTTAGTGGCATTGTTCTCTTGTATATGCTGCATGCTCTCACAGCCGCGCATATGCTCGGCATAGTCCCAGTACATATCTGAGCTTGTCGTAAATTGCATAAGAATGACATTTATTTCTTCCTAACATCCGTTTATTATTTTATCAAACATTCAACAAATTTCTGTCGCGAAGCTCTTGTATAGCGTGCCAAGTTTGTGAGGCTTGGTTGCGCAGATAAGCAACTTGGTAAACTCACAAAAAATTATTTTCGGCGGGTGTGAGAGCCATTTAGCTTCATGATCCTCAAAACATTTCTTACTTGCGTATAGAAAGGAAGGCGGGTATCTAATAACAGTAAACATGAGTGGCTAACGCTAATTCTTGAGAACACGAAACTTAAGATTTGCATACTGGAGATGTCTTTAATAAAACTGGACCCATTATTTTATACATAAATTACGCACAATGTACCTATTTTTATAGCGTGTACTGACTCTAGGTGCAATTGATAAGACTTCGGAATACATTATATGTTGTTTCATTTGCGAATAAACATCTGTTTCATTCATAGAATTTAGCAATTACTCAAAAACCACAACAACCATGCGGTTACATGTCGCCTGAGTTGGGCCGCTTACTGGAGAAGGCAGCCGCAGAATCGGAGAAAGGGAAACAAGTCTCCGGCGTAAAGCTAGTGTTTTTATTTTAGTATTTACATTTTCACTTAAAGAATAAAATTGCTCTGTGTTTAAAACCGATAATAATAAGAACTAGCCTGTATTATAAAATATGTTGAAAATGATACTTTCGGCGGCAAAATATTGCTAGCACCTGCATAGAAAATTTCTGTATTTCATCTAAATGTTCTACTTAAAAACAGAGTGGTAGGGAATACGTTGCTTGCAATTAATAACGTTTTAACAGATTGGCGAACTGTTTCTCAAGGATATTTACTTGCAAATCTCCTTACCCTTCCTACAAGCATTCATTTTCATATCATACATAAATAACTGTTCTGCAAGACATGTTTGTGCAGTGTGAACAAACAATTAGCGCGCAAACTGCACACGAAAACGGACAAAGCCTCTATCAAACTAAATATAAGTTACTACTTGCAATGCATTGTACGATCTGGACGATTGGCTTCTAAAGCACGCAGCCGTGTTCTGCTGCCCATAATTTAAATAACCTCACTGTAGTTACAATAAAGCATTCTTTAAATATCGCCCAAATCCATTGATCTAAGAGGCGCACTTATTTTTTACAACTGAAATGTAAGAAAGCTAACAGCTGTAGTGCAGTTCATATATTAGTATTAGGTGTTGAATGAGATTATGATTCCCTTGGTTTTTTCCAGCGCAATACCTATTGATTTTTATTTTCTTGGATAAAGGAGCATTCCTTTTGTCGCCCCTTTATCTCGAACAAAGCTTATAACAAAAAATATATTTATTAAAGCATAAACTTAACATTGCCAGGGATAATTAGCTCTATCGTAACACAGAACAAGAAACAAAATTCTATGCAATTGCAACTGTTATTGACTAAACAATGGTTTTTATCTTCTAAATGGCAAGCCGGATTAAATAAATATATTTAAAAACACTTTGATTGTTTTGAAATTTCACCCTTTTCTCTTTAAGAACTAAAAACGGTTTGTTAAAGCATACCTGACCGAGCTGCTAAACACATACCCTATAATATGTATTCTATATTTTAATATATTGTATAAGCTTTCTTAAAATAAATAAATGCTACTAAATAAGTTTAATATATTTATTATGGTATTTTGATTGCTATGATGAATAGCAAAGAACGTAGAGAATTCATCCGGTAATATTAATTCAAATTATTTAAGCACTAACTTCTGAAAAATGTATAACATTATTATAACATTTTAATATTAAGTTTAAGAAGGTACCCACACTTTAAATATTCTTTTTAAAATATGGTTATTTTCAGAGCGTTAGATAGTAAATAATAATAATACAAACATTAAGGAAAATATGCGCAAATAACAGGTTTTTAAAATATAATGTCGCTTGTTAATGCCGTTAGCAGATAGTTAAAGATCTGCTGAAATTTTGTGTTAATTATGGTGCCCTGAACTAGCAATGTGGATATCTTGCCATCAAAATTTCCAATGAACCAATTATTCGAAGATACATTTATAGAATATTTAAAGAATTTCAAAAGAGCCTAATTTTAATATTTTATACTTTTTATATTTATATAAAGATTTAAACATTAATAACTTTGCATTTAAATTATGCTTTTAATTGGGCATAGTAAATATTTTATAAAAAATTATAATATCCATTTCCTTTTGAAACAAGATTATTCATTTCTTTAATATTACAAAAACATTCTTTGATAAAATTGTGTTAATTTTAAAATATTTCTAGATGAACATATTTATAAAGCTAGAGAGAGTGGAAAGAGTGAGAGGTTCTGCAAATCAGAAAATAGAAATAAGCCAGATAAGCTGTAAAAACATTAAAACGTTTACTGTTAATATGGCTATAAGTATCTTATCAAGGAAGACGAAAAATAAAGCTATGAAATGATCATTAGTAGATGTAATAAATAATGTAATTCACATCTTTAAAAGATTTACAAAAGTTCATAAGAGATAAATTATGCAAAGCTTGGCTACCTTCTCCACAAGTTATGTTGTCGACAGGTGGCCGCATAACAGCTTGAAGCGGTCTAGAGACAACCAACTTGGTTTTCGAAGAGACATTCCTTCATTATATAGATGTCATTGATATGTACACGTCATCTCCCACAGACTTTAATTTCCTTTTCGTAGGACTAAGATATGTAAGGGCTGGTACCCATGTTTTCGAAATATAAACTGCAGCAGTTTTGCTACATGGCAAGGGGAGGGGAAGGAAGCAGCGGGGGGAGGTGAGTAACCCTGCAGTGATAGTCCGTACCGGTGTAGCAGTCGTGCGCCCTCTGCGCTGCCGGAAATCGCGTCGCCCCGCGGTCGGTAGACAACACGCATCGCATGCGATACAACTCAGCCACTTCTCTCCAGCAAGTCACGGCAAATACGAAAAGTGGAAGGGGTAGGAAAGGCAGAAGGCGTTCGCTTTCTGATTCTTCGGCACAGTGGCATACTTCCGAGAGAGAGGTTTTGGTTCGAACAGGGTGGAATGTTCACTAAAATAGCATTAATCGTTCTAAAAATTCCATTTTTGATATTTTCTTAATACAGCACTTTCACAATATATCATGGTATGCTCTTTGACTTGTATCCCGTGATAAATTTATGAATAGCAGCTTCAACGCTATTGTGCTCAACAAGTACACCAACATAAGTGATAATAGCGGGTTCAATTATTGAAATAGTAACGAACTAAATTGTAAATGAAATAAAATTAGTTTGTCTATGTAATCATACCTAATGAGTTAAATATTTTTAATTTTTCTATTAATTTATATATAATCCAGTTCAGTATAATACACCTAATGCAATCCACATAAACGGCAACTAAGATCTATGTCAATAGGCTCATAATAACAAGCAACGTCCCCTGCGCAGTAACCAAGTTTCCCGCGCTTTTAAACTATATAAGACATAGCTCAGAAAGACGAGAACAACTATCGACCAAGAATCGGCGGTATCAATCTATCACGTAGTTCTAGATAACTGTTTTGCTCCGTTTGTATCTGTTTTAGCTACATAGTATGCAGAATACTGCTCAATGTCATTAACCATTTTATTATTGGCATACTTTTTAAATTCTTGCCTCTTCATAAAACAAATTTACTGTTTTTCCTTAAATATTATCTTTTCTCTTTGAAGTGTTTGGTTTAGGTAAAATATTTGTAGTACAAAATTACCTAATCGTACAAATTTTCTGCTTGACTAGGATATAGCATATTCGTTGTAATAAATATTTATATTTATTGCACTAACTATAAGGCTCTCTCATGTTCGTGTGATAATGCAATAGCCATACTATCCACTTAACATATGAAAATATTAATTACTACAGTCTGATTATTCGCTTTAAGTTTCGATGAAGACATTCGTAACTGTGGTTAAACATTTTAACAGAGGGTAGTGAGCTGATGCCTCTCAATAGCTTATAATGGAACAAATATAATTTGGGGACTTCAGTACAGGTTTTAACAAAGTGCGATTCAGATTTTTAAACGTGTAACTATGAATCACTATTCACGAACTTTAGGAAAAGCTTAGGACTGAAAATCTGCATCAGTTTTTTGCTACATAAAGTTTGAGTATCTGTACTACAGAGAAGTTGAATCATAAAACATAAATGTATTTGGTTGTTGCAGACAGAGCCGTAGTTTATATGATTTTGCCGGCGCCAAGTGGTCAAATATTGCAGTACAAGAGCTATGAATCAATTTCCTATGACAAAAAAGGTCATTATATTACTACTAATAAAACATTTTAGGCATTAACAATCGAAGTTATATCTAGCGTTTTCGCATATTTTCCCGTAATGTTTATATTCCTATTTGAGCTTTGGATGGTCATTCTAGTGTTCTGAAAATAACCATACTTTAAAAGGAATATTCACAGTGTAGGTGTCTTTTTAAACTTGATATTAAAATATAATTTATAAGAATATCATAAAAGTCAATGTTTATAAATACCATTGCATGTTATGCTAATGGTATACACAATTTAAATAGATAAACGAGCTTTTATTTTAATGCAACATAAACTTAACTTTAAGAACGCGATATTCAGTTATGATTGTTATACTTTTCCGTTCATTTGCACATACTCTTTATTATTTCCCCAATTTAGTATTTTATGTCTTCATTTTACCCAATTAATTTTAGAATTTATTTATGTCCATGTTTTATGTGCTTATAGAGAAAAGGAGGGAAAATGTTCATTTTAATAGTACTATGACTTATTTTCCATGCATAAAATTAAGAGTAATTTAAAAGTAGATTAACAGCAATTTTTTCTTCTTTAATGCGTGTAATTCAATAAACATAATATTTTATTATATTTTCTAATTAAACATCGGTTGATGGAAATTACACATAAATCCTAATAAGGGTGATACATTTCTTATAATATTGTTTTGACTCATTTTATATTATTATTAAAACAATATCAATGTTAATGCTTTAGGAATCGTTTATTTCTATGTGAAAATCACAGTGCTTATTTAAGATACTTAATACCTACAGTGAATATGAATTGCATACACCTTATTAAATATTTTGTACGCTTACGTGTATAGTTTATTAACTTGTGATATCTATAATAGCTCAAAATAGTTAACCCTATTAATATAGGAAATTAACAAACTATTATACGGGAGCTCTAAAACTCAACATATATTCAAACTTCTGGGAATAATATAAGAGAACAAAACAAATATTTTTGTTAAAATCTATAGTTCTGAAATGAGTGACTACTGTACCTGTAAAGAATAAGAAATGAAAAAAATTGGATTTATTTGGGAATAAATAAATTATTTTAATTTTTAACGTAATCTTGCATAGAAAATGTTCAAAACTGCGGCCCGTGGCTTCGGCACATGCTCTGAAATCACTTGAGTGTCTTAACACTTTCAAAGACTCCAGGCATACAGTTTTAGCAGTTACCTGTACCAAAGTGATGAGATGATCCATGTTCATCAAAGGACAATTCAAAAGAACACAAAGAGTATGCAATGGATCCATCGAATCTGTTCCATTGTTCGTCTAATGTTCAGTTCCAATGGATAAGTGAGAAGATGCACCATCATGTTGCTACCACATGTTACCCCAAACGATCACGAGTAACGCAGGTAGCGGAAAACTGCAAGTAAATGTTGCAATTAGAAGTAATGGCGCATTTAGCAGATTGCGTACATTGATGGTTTGATAATGATTTTCATAATAAATTAATGAGCACGTATTTCACCTATCCTCAAACACATTTCTAATTTAAAAAGTTTCCTCGACAGTTGACCGCTCACTAAGTGTTGAATTCGAACCTATAGTTATTTAACAAAAATATTCTGGTATTGTTTATCCATTACCCCTAGAAATTTGAATATTGGATTTAGGAACACCCAATATGTCCTGAGATTTCTCTTTTGTCTTCTGCTTCAACAGGGGATCTATTTCTGGAAAATGCCTGAAAAATTAATTGCCCAAAAATATAAAAATTAAAAGCAATTTCACAGTCTTCAAACGTTATTTTTTTCTTAATGCTGTAACATAAATACCATCAATGTAGAGTATTATTTTGTAAAATGTGTTCAATTCACGTTTCATATTAGCATCTAGAATTAAATATCTTAGACTGTTATAATATATATGTGTGTGTGTGTGTGTGTGTGTGTGTGTATATGCGTATAAACAGCATACGATTCGTGTTTTCTTTCTTTGTGTCAGCTGAGATTTTCCAAAGTAATTCTCTCCATCCAATAAACGAATGTCCAATATGGCAAAAGTTTATGATCCTGGACTCAAAAGGCGCAAAAATAATTATTTTTGATTTTGTAGCATTACATTTTTATACATCATCTCATTACACAGTCCCCGAACATATGGAATTAGGGAGAATCAGGTAGAAAACTGAAAGCGTTGAAATTTGGTGATTAAAGTTTTACAAACGTTTGTAGGCCTAAGAAAAGCATAAAGTCGTCGCACTGATGAACAGTTCTATATCGCTAACTTTATAGAGAAAAAGATACGTTGGTGCAAAAAATTTAAAATATTTTGTTTGCGAAAAAATTGTTGAAATTGCATCAAAATATTGAAATGAAATTAATATTAAAAATAATAATAAACATTCTTTTTAAAACTATTCTATTAATAGTGAACATTTTAAAGTAAATATGTGACCTTGAATTGGACCTCATTTTCAAAAAATCATGGGGTTTTATATGTTTATTTATTTCGACACATCTAAAACAAATCTTCACAATTAAGAAGATGTCTTTTAAAATTCTTTTTAGTTTGAAATTAAAAGTTTAAAATATAACATTTAATAGAACCTTGTGCTTATTTTAACACAGTACAACTACACTTAATTTTTAAGTAAAATAATTCTGGATTATTTTTCTGAGTCTGGTTCACATTTAATAGTATTTTGCTTTCTACTTTGCTTGTTCTCCCCTTCATTTCGATTGAATTAGTTTGGTAGGAACAGGGGAGGAAGCTCAAAGGCTAGGCTGTTGTGCTTAGGCCCAACAAGGAGGAACAGATAATTTGAGGGAGACCAGAATCCAAGAGGCGAGGTTCGAACGTAGACGGTGTACCCGAGTAGCCCCTCTCCACAGAAGTCGAGCTCTTTAGAAGGGCCGCTCAAAAGTGCCAGACACCGCCACACTGCACACATCACAAACTCGCCTGACCCTGAAACAGACCAGATGAATGAAATGATATAAAATGGGAGTGCGGAAAGATTGGGGGAAAAATTTTATCCCAGTATTTGCGTTAGCAGAGTACAATAAAACACTAAAAATACAATGTTGGTATGGCCACCTTCAAGGGACTCGAACCCCGAACCTCCTTAACGTGAGTCCTAAATTTTATCACTTGAGCCACCTAACACTACCATTATTACCAATGTGCTACTAAGCTGCATCACTCAGCCGGACTGAGGAACATTGAGACTAATAAAATAATTATTTATTATATGTATTTATTTATTTATTTTTCTGTTCCAATTACAATTATAGAGCAAAAAAATGCCATCTGTGGATATGATAGTTGTTTGGATTTGAGGTACCTGCATTAGAAAACATCCTGTCTTATCATTGCTTGCTGAATTCTGTCGTGACGTTTTGCAGGAAGAAATCAATTTTATCAAGATAATGCCACATTTCCTCTGGGTACATCTCGACCGACAAGTAAAGCGAAAGAAAATGTCCTTGGGCCGCGAATAAGTCTCTTAGCTAATTACTCATGCACTTCACAAAGTTCGCCCAACGACGGAAAAGTTTGGAGAAACTCATTTGCATTCACATGGCTTCTTGTGTATATAGCTATATCCGAGGGAGGAAATGAATATAAAAATGGTTTGGACCACCCTGGTGCTTTTTTGCCTCCAACTTTCTTCCAGATCGTATAACGGCCCGAGTTCCCTGTAATTTGGTTGGCCAAGACGGGGTGACAAGCACGAAAGCGTCACCGCGGCACAATGGTAATAACAATCATAACATATCACTCACTCGCGGCTTTTCACAGCACGAAAGGCTGCTTTAAGAGACCACGCTAACGTTCCCAGAATACGACAATGCTATTTATTTAGTATCCTTGTTGCCAGCCACTTCATCTGTTCCATTTAAAACTTTTTTAAACTTTTGTTTCTTCCTGTATGCATCTTTGAACGGTCATTCAGACTTCAGCTTCCGTTTGTTATACATATTGTTAAGCAAACAGCCATGGTTCAATGTTTGTAGATCGATTTACGATGCAGAAATCTTTCCCCGATTATCTTATTTTCAAAATGTTATTTCGTGCTGAAATGGCTAAAATTCGTATGCTTGGGATAAAAATAAATTATACCTCCTCTCTCGTGTTATGCAGGGTTTTTTATTTTACAAAATTTTGATGAAAGTAAAAAGTTTCCAAGAAAGTAATGTTGTGGCCACAGGTATCGCTAATGCTTATGTGTTTTCTATTCTACGTTACTCAGCATACCACAGGCTTAACAATTTTGTTACAAAGGATCTCTCAGTAAGAGAAGCTCATGATATATAAATTATTATGAATTTTTTGTTGTTAATTTATTTTCGTAATTAAATATAACAATAACACACTACAAGGTTTGAAATAATATTAAACAAACATTAATAAGCATATTTATGAGTATAACCTGTTTTCTATTAAGTATTAGCTAATAAGTATTAAAGGCAGACAGAGATAATGCTAGTTTCAGAATCACTGCAAAAATTTAATGCGATCAGTATTGTCAGATAGCCTGCTACTTATAAAACGTATGTTACGTGACCCGGAAATTCTAAAAGAAGTATGTTTTAATCGTGGTATAGCCTACGGCCTTGCCTTTCAATACCACATGCACTATTTACTTTTATTTGCGCCGCAGATATCTGTAAGAAAATGAGTTGAACAGAAAAGGAAAACGAAGGCCTGAAGTAATCGGATGGAAATCATCGCCTTATAACCCCTCCCTGGAAAAGCACCCTTTATGTTGCTTTGAGCAAGAGCGGAATACGTACTACAATAAGAATGGTTGCTTGAGGGAGAAATATTTAGAAATTACTTTCGTAATAAAAAAATTGCATTGCTGAAATTTTAAATATATGTTTATACTGAGAATAATAATAATAATAATAATATCGTGTATTTTCTGTAAAACTCTTTAGAATTCTTCGGCTGATGATTCAATCTATGTAATCTGGTTAAAGTTATGCATTGCAAACGCTCTTCATATGGAAAAACAACTATCACACAAACTTGAAAAGTGAAGAATTCTAAGCAACTATCAGCAAGTTAAAAATACTTCGTGCTAATGTCCTTTTACCGAAAGTTTGAAGTATCATAGGATCTTTAATTGACTATACATATGTATTTCTTTTTTCTCTTTACTTCGATATGTATCCCTTGTTATTAATAATTTGTCTATTTATTTTCCATTGAAATGATCTTTCAAATTTAAAGTAAAAATGTATTGATGTAGTCGTGCATTTATAATATAAATTTATTTATGTTCTGCTGATGCACTGTAGCGCTGTAGCTAAATTCATAAAACGTTCGCACATACTCAATAGCTGATTTCTAATTATAAATCATTATTTCCCAGCCACCTTAACTTCAGAATTTACCAGCATGTATAACTTACGTAAGGAAGAGTTAACGGCTGACAATTTTCACTATTACCTCGCTCCAAAACAACCCTTAGAAATATGCTGCACATGGCAAATTTGTGATACAGGAAATCCATAGCAAAGTACGTGATTTAATTTTGAACATTGAACCATTTTATGAGGCCTGTTGTTTTTTATTTGTTTATTTTCTCGAATTTCAAAATATTAAACAATGCTAAAATTGATTTTGAATTTAATAGTCGATATTGAGATTCCTTCAACAATTTGGAACCAAAATAGGTTAATAAAGCCCATACTGTGAAGTTGAACAAGATCAGTAGAAATAGGAAAGTAATGTAGTAGAGTGTCTTCCATTTGGATTGCTTTCACGGATAAAGTTTTATATATTAACAATTTGAGGTATTTTTCCACACACTCAAACTCAAATAACCCGTTAGTTTCCTCACATTTTTCAACATTAGATTGAAATTATGCTGAGGTATTCATGTCATTTTAATTGCTTTAAAATAAATTAAATAAACCTGCATTCAATTAAAATACCTCAGCTAACTGGCAGCTCATGCGGTATGCCCCTTCAAACTAGACTCTTATCTTTAAAATAGCCAGTATATATGAGAAAATAGAAATTTAATTAATTTTATATTAACTGGTAATCCAAGACGATGAATTATAATAGCTTACGTGGTGTGAAGCCACTTTGAGCTTTAATTAAAATATCTGCTCCATATTACAGTGCACGTAATTTTTCTTAGCTTACTTCATTCTTTGAGAAAACTTTAAAAAGTACAGCAGGAAGTTATCTGGTTTTCATCTACTTATAGACAAAAAGAATTGAATTATTTATTGTTTGAAGAAACTTTGACTTTGTGCAAGAGCATTATTTTGACTTCGGTTTGGTAAAGCAGCACCCTCAGCTATGTACCGACTACTCAAAAGAACTGAATTTTATTTTTCCCTTCTCTTCTTTTATGGAAATATCTCGTTTTCCCCGGTACTTTTCAAAATACTGCGCTTTAGTTACAAACCAGGTCTGCTCATGTTCACATCTCGTACCGCAACCGGCGGTGTCCATTCTTCAAAACTTCGCTCCCCCTTTTCTTATACGTATGAACGCCGCTTTCTGAACCTTTCTACTGCTGGTATCAGGGCAGTATACATTCATTCGCGAAGAGTTTACTTTAGCAGCAATTAAACGGTACATTAAATACAGATAAACTCATCCTGTGCTTACGGAAGAATTTTCCTTATCAAGAGCCTAATTCTAGCACTGCAGTTGACGATATTATGTGTAACATTGAATATATTGGTTTAGTGAAAAACAAAAACACAGCAAAAAAGTGCAGATTTAGCATAAGAAAAACTAAACTTCCAACAAATATTGAACATTCGCCAGAAAAAATGACTTCCGAGAAATTAGCATAAGTGAGTTTGCGGAATGTAAAGTAAAATGTTAGCAATGAAAATCAAACTTACGAGTAGAATGCTCCGAAGAACTGAAATAATCAACATTTATGCTAAAAACTATACACCATCATGTTCTGTTATTGGAAAGCAAGAAGGAAAGTTATCCCCAGAGTCTACCATAACTCAGGATTTTGATAGAAAACCCTTAGAAATAATCTGTACTAAACTATATATTCAAATTGAAGAGTTATAAACTTCATGTCCTACTCATATCTATACACGACTAGTAAAAGAACTATATATATGTATATATATATGTGTGTGTGTGTGTGAATGAACTCCTGTAATTATAGTTTGTGGATAAAACTAGAAGCCCGGATCTGAATTATCCATAGCATTTCAAGTCGCTTATTAAGGTACGAAATAAATCTCTCGATCTAGATTTCTAGAGACCTTGAACAGATATCCGAGATATATAAATCAGACGAGAAAGGTCCGTGATTCTGTGATTGGAATAGTACGGTATCTCAGTTGATTTAAGAGTCGGCACGGAATTTTTCAAGTTTGATTTTTCCTTTCTAATTAATAGCTTCAATAAAATAAATATCTTGAAAATGAAAGCATCAAGTAACCCTTTGATTTTCACATTTCTCTTATGATCTATTCTTACATGCACAAACACCACAAGCCTTCTTTTCTACAAAATGTATGAGCACTTACTGCTTTCTTTGTTATATCCTGGTCTTGCTGCCATAAGGATAAATTGTAGTTATCATTCTCATAATTATGCCCTTAATATTGTACCTTCTCTGTTTTTATGTCTTAATTATCCCCACCATAATTGATTTAGGCTTCACAATTCATGCTTTACAAGCGTACACTCTGTAATTACATTTATTTAAAGGACATTTTAACTAATATCTAATATTTAACATTCTAACTAATAAGCCGAAATTCTTAGCTCCTTTTTACTTATATGCAGGGAAAAGTACTACAAGCTGATATCTATTAAATGACAGATGCTGCCTTGACAATGTTAGTAATTCTGGATTTAAAACGATGCTTACTAGATAAATATAAATAATAATAAATCAAGTTCTACAAAAATAAGGTCGTCTTATTAAGTGCTCAAAGTAACTCCCATTAAATTCTATACATTTAGTAATTCTTTTTCGGAGATTTTCTATAATATTTATCAATATACATGGAGTGATAACACCACAAGCTTAACCCATTCTTTCCTTCATATTCTCTCTGGTTGTAGTTGCTGTAAGCATGATTTTGGTTTCACGTACTCTCATAAAAAGCAGTCCAGGCTTTTAATGTGAACTTAAGTGGTGGGCATGCAACAAGTCCAACACGCTCAATGCACCTATCTCGGAACTTTTCTTTCAGTAATTGGTCCCGTTTGCTTCTTGCAAAATGTGGGGTGCACCATTTTATTAGTACATTTAGAGATAAGTTTTCCAAGAGACAGGAAATCCATAGCAATATGCATCGTTTATAATGATACCTTGAAGTAAGTAAGAACCTGGTAGGATCGCCAAGAATGCCACCAAACATTTAACTATCAACATGCAGAAAACGAAAACTATCTTTGTTGTGATATTTCACATGTCTATCAATGCATTATAAACATGTTCAGTGTTCGAAAATTAATGAACAACAATGAATCGTCCTCTACAATTGAATTATGCAGCAATTCACAAAATAGTAAGCGAACCTCTTCGTGAGTTTTGATGCAAGTCTATTTGATAAGCATGGAAGTGCTGCAGCTTTAGTGTACCCAAATACGCCTATCTTTTTCCAATTCACATTGACTTATTAGTGCATTTATAGCTACAGGGACAAGAAAATTAACAACGTTCTCACAATTCAACTTTGACTCATATTATCTGATTCCTATGCTTCACATTTCTGTACTTGCCACAATATTTTAAGCCGTTTGAATTTCACGTGTGACAATTGCAATGTTGCTCACTGAACATTTCCGATGAAATAGATACTTTCTTCCGTATTCACTCAGTATTAAAAGCATGCTTACCTTTTCTACAAACCTTCTATGTTTCCAAATCTATAAAAACTTAACACTGAAATTTGTTTAACTGTTGGCCATGAAACTGATAAATGCCAGAGTTAATTCGGAATTTTATTTTTAATATTTCTTCTTTTCAATCAAAAAGCGCAATTAAATATATTACTGTTTAAAATTCCTGTAATTTCTCAAGTTTTCATTTTAGAGAAAAAAAAAGTTTTAAAAAGATGCTTATGCATATCTAGCTTTAAAACATGCTTCTTATGGCGCTATACAACGTGCGCAATTAACCTAATTCTGGCACTGTACCAGATAAGGTTACCTAGCAACTAGTATTCCATGAAGTCATCACCGCCTTCACAACACAATTCCAAACAACTACCTGTAAGAAAAAGTCAAAACCGTAGCCCTAAAAAGCATAGCAACATTCAAACACAAGAATCGTTTTATTGAACAAATGTTTTGAAACTATAACAACAATGTAAGTTATGAATAATTATAAATTAGCTTCGATTATCTTGGAAATATTGAACATTCAGGTAATGAATTAATAACATTACGGTTTCTTTCATTTTAAAACTTCAATCCTGTACCAAGTAATCTCTATTATACTGACAGGATTCTTCCTTAATCTTATTATATTGATTTTACATTCATGACAGTTACTTTGTTTCGTAAATATTAAAAGTGCATCAGTTACATTAGAAAATATTATTCCTGAGTCCCTATTGATATCTACTGCATTAAAATTTCGATTTCCTACTACTACTACTACTACTACTACTATTATTATTATTTTTTCTTTTACAATTTATATTTTGCTTTCAATTGGTTCCTCTATGGAAGATTCAGCAATTTTCATACGTTAAATTACTTACCATATTAATAATCAATGAACATTATATTATACCAGCTCTGAAAAGTATGCCACCAAGATATTTTCATGAGTTGAACTAACATGTTTCCATTTTCTCCATGTACAGGACTTATCCTATTCCTCTTCGTACACTCTTTTCGATTTTTGAGGAATTAACCAACCCTCAGCTACCTAGTTCCTTAATAATTTCTTCTGGAATGATATCTATATTTTCAATATCAAATAATGCGGAATTAGCATCTATTTCCATTTGAATTCTTGTAAACAAAAACAAAGTAACACCCTCATAGAAACGAGTACTAAAAACCAGGCAATATAATATGTTATCTGTACTACTTCATAAACTCACATTTTGGGAATTTTCAATTCTTTTTAAAAACATTTCAATGCTAAAATTGTATAAAACATCGTATAATCTTCATTAAATACTCGTGAAAATAAGCGCAAGACCAAAAGAGAACGCGTTAAATATTCACTCGTGGCACTATTACCAAGATTATACACTAGTTAGTTACACATATACATATTAATTAATATATGTACAGAGGGTGCCAAAATGTATACACACTTTCACAGTAGATATCTATTTAATATATTTCAAAGTTGGACTGAAAAACAACAGTAATGTGTAGTATGATGTTCTGTAAACAGATTCACATTACGTTATGCAGCGTTGCTACAACAAAATGGAGACAAGATTATCGTTTGAACAGCGGAAAACAATTTTGAAGTGGTATTGTAAGACGGAAAATGTTGCTGAAGTTCAAAGGCAATGGAGACAGAACAGAACCGCTGTTGGACTTCTCCCTATGGGGAACTATTAAGCATGCTGTATACCGTAGAAAACCAGTTACACTAGCAGCACTTCGTGAAGAAATTGAAACGGCATGTGCTGCAATCGCTGAGGACACTTTCGCAAACGTTGCTCAGTCAGTAGCTCAACGTACTCAGAAGTGTATCGAAGCCGATGGTGGGCATTTTGAGCAACTGTTGTAACTGTAAACTTCTAAGATGATTAGTGCTCATCATTTTCTGTTTGTGTGAATTCAGTTTTGTTATGTAACACAGTTTTTTTCTTTGCTCGAAGTGTGTATACATTTTTGGCACCCTCTGTAAATAAATCATACCATTTGTCTATTTAAAATTCGCCCCCGCGGAGCCCCGCGATGGAGCCCGCTGAAATGTTACGTACGAAGCTATTATGAAGACTCCATTTTCAAAAACGTTTGCACAAATATCTCTAACTGATATTAACTTTCCACACTTTATGCGGGTCACACCATATATATTTTTTTAAGTAATATATTAAACAAGCCTAGTATATTATAAAAAACGGCCCCTTCTGAACTTTTATTGCAGTGGTGTCACTGGAATAAATAGACTTATATTACTATATTTTTAATATTATTAAATTGCTATAGCCCTATACGATATTCGACATCTTCTATTTGAGTAATTACTGGTTGATGATCTGCAAAATTGAGGATTCTTGAAATCTTACTTCTGATCTAATTCCTAAATGTGAATGCAAATAGCTAAAGATAAATGCAATATTATATACTGAGTTCTTGATCTATATTGCAGCTGGTCATTAGTACATTATTCCCCTCATTTATGCAATGCGCAAAGTTATTTCTTCTCATACATGCATTAAGGAAAGTGTGTCTATCACGCCAAAGGCCTTTTCATATTCAAAAAAGATAATGAGTTTGTAACTTAAAGTTTCTTCTTTGTAATAGATCACAGCCTTTCTTTTATATAATTATATTATCAATTTAAAATGAATTTTGCTCTGTGCAGAATTATTCTCAATCTATAGATAGTTAATAGCCTACTGATCAAAAGCTCGTACTTTAAAAATTAAATAGAACCGGATTAGGAATTGTAAAGAATGAATTGACAAGTAAAAAGCATCGTAAGCCACTATTGCATAAATATCCCAGTCATCTTGAGATGTGATCGATCGAAACGCTCCCTCTCCTGAACCAGTTTAATGGCTTATTTTAACTGTTACAATATTATACGCTTGCCCAGCAACCACAACAATAAATTACAACAGTGGTAAAATATCGATAGTTACGGTTCGATTCTCCCTACGGTAAGGAGGTTTATAAATTCATTTACGCTTCAGTGAATCTTAAGCTAGAGCTGCTGTCAGCTGACTGGGGAAGAAAACACGGAGCGTAGGATTTACAGCTTCGTGTGTGGCGCATTATGTTGAAATATGAACTATCTCTCTGTTGTGCATTAAAACCGTGATTTAGTTTTCTACGAGGCTTTTATCCACGAGATATAAACATGCGTTGCATTTATAGCTTTACTTACACAGCAAAGAGGGATTTACCAAGATGATTCATGTAATGAAACGTACATTTCTAACTCAAAGAACTCCAATTATAATTCTCGTTTGTACAGATAGCAAGTGCGAGTCTTTAACGTGTATTTGCCCTCACTTAAGAGAAAAATCCTAATTCTTGGAGTGTGTAACATTTTAATTACTTTCTGTGCTATTTAGTGGAATCTATATTACATTTGTTTATTTTATCGATACATATTGGTTGTTTATTCATTTCATTTGAGAGGTGTACTATATGTATTCAGACAATTTTCTGGTTTAGGCCATGCATCCCCTAAAGTCCGACGAGGCGATAAGGTCTTTAATTCCAATTAAAGCTTCCCGGAGAATAAGTTAGACACATGGCACGTTTATATGTTTTTTTTCTTTTCTAAAAGATATTTGTTAATCCAAATCATTTTATATGACTTTTTCTTGTAATATCTTAATATAGAAAGGACACGAGTTCTGCAGTTTCCTACCTAATGTACAAGATATTGAACTGATCTTCACAAAGATATTACTTTGGAACTTTAAGGTAAAATTATTCCTTCAGACTTTCAGCGTTTTAATTAATAAGGTTGCGAATGAACGAGAGATTTTGACATCTGGAAAATTACTAACCATATTTTTTGCACTTATCGGGTATGGCTAATAAGTACGAACCAACTATAAACACTTGCTGCTAAATACCAAAAGCGAAAAGATTGCCTTGTCACAAGTATTCATTACAAAATCTGAACTTAAGTTCTGTATATACTCATCATTATTCCAGCCGCTGTTAGTTATGATGACCGCAGTTAGTGTGGTAGCTCAATATGAGCAGTGTTCCTTTATTTAAAAACTTCAAATTTGTATTTATTTTTCTTCTTCCAAATTATCAAAGCCATTATCTTATTTTTCCTGGAATAATTTTTATATTTTTAGGCGATAGAGGATGTTCCGCTTAGAGACATCGAAAAAAATATCCACCGTTTAGAAAAAGAGGTAAAGATTTTGGACTGCATCTTACAAGATACAGAAACTATTCAAATTAATGCAACAATAATGGTATTAGGAACATATATGTGCATGCTCATCCGCATGTGTGCCATTGTTAGGCAAGAATAAGTCCGGCGTTAAAGTATTCATTAGAAAAAAGTCATATTGTGGTAAGCATAATATAAACGTAATGCTTCCTGTGGTTAGAAGAACATAAATCGGTTTCACATGTACAACATCCTATTTGCCGTTAGTAAAATGAGGGAGTCTGATGTTGCAGAGCTAGTAAATGCGCAGATATGGAATTACATTGACGCTTTTCCTAACTTTGGAGAGTGTGCACATCAATCTATCTAAAAACTTTGTTAATACACCATTATTTGCACTTCAAATTATCACTTATTTCTCGATACTTCTAAACAGAATACACTGTACGTAAGTCCAAAGAATGTAAATGAAACTGAGAACCTGCAATGCTGAATAAAGAACCGAAATATATATTTGCAAAGAAGTTTTGTAGTAAATCTGCACGAAAAATAGTAATAAAGTTAACAAGTTTTGGAATGCGCAGAACGGTATGACTATAGAAATTTAAAATTACAACGGCCGAAGTCCATATTCTAAAGAGCAGAAACGGAAAGAAGCAGAAAATTAATAGTGAATTTCACTACTTTTTACCTCATAACGACTGTTGCAATATCTGTGAAAAAAAAAATGTTAATGAAGCTATGTAAAGATATTTTTTTACCTGAAATAAAATGTGTAGCACAAAGCACCAAAAAGCTATGACTGTTTCAATATCTAGGAATACTATTAATTGTGATGAATATAATGGGCGGATTTTCGATCAAAATAAGGTTATTATGTTAAAATTATGCAACAAATTACATTGTACACGTAATAATACAAACATACTAATTATAAAAAATAAAATAAAATTCTAAATAGGTAATTATATAACTTTTAAGGGTACCAAAATATTCAATGTAATTATAATTATGGATAAAAACTGCCTTACTTCACCGACGCAGCCATGATTTGCATTAATCACCTAAGATTAACACAAGAGGACTTATAACTTTTTCTCAATAAAAGTTAATGCCACTTCGCTGGCTTAAAATGAAGATGTTGTTTTCGTTTTGTATTTGAGTTTTCATCATGTCTTTATTTTAATTAAATATTTTAAATATCTTGTTCTAGTTCATCGTTGTACCATTTAGAAGAAAACCAGTGCCATGGAGTGATTCCGTATTATAAATAGAGCATACTTTCATAATATCATTTTAATTGTTGACGTGTTGTATGGCCAAAAACTCTTGTGTTTTCTTCACGTGTTATTACAATTGGTTGAATCAGAATTCATTCAGTTCGTTTATAATAGCGGATATGCAAACATAAATTGTGTAAGTAATATCCTTTACCATTTTTCATAACTCAAAGCGTTTTTCGTATATTCACTTGAAAAACGCTATGTGAATAACTTGTGCTCGCATAATTAATTTTGGCATCACTGAATTGTATATTTCTATTAAAAATTTAAATTAATTATTTTAAAAATTAAGTAACTGTAATTATGAACTTTTAGTAAGGTTACTTAAACAATCACATACTGATATATTCAATTATTTAATTCTAAATAATATAAGTCATATGTCATATGGTTCGAGATAAAATATATGTATTCTTGAAAAATAGAAGAGAGAGAGATAAATAAAATATTTATAAATGTTTGTTTCTCTAATAAAGCTCTATTTTCATCTTTGTCTACTCTGTATGTACCTATTATTAATTCATTATCTACTTCAAGGTTTTTTTTCGGGCAGATGTAACACACTATGCAATGGCGACGCTTCATGACCCATGTGGTCAACATTGTGCATAACCATTGTGTTGTGCCACGCAGGACAAACTGACATCTGTAGCAGAGGCACAGACTCGTGAACGGAAGACCTGTGGTTCTATTCCCGCCACAACCGTTCTCCCTGGCTGAGATTCTCCCCGGGTTTTCTTCAGTTCTTAACATCTCCATAAGTCTTTGAAACCTTATTACAGTTTTTCAGTTAGGAATTTATTGTATGAGAAGATAAATTTGTCAATTTTTACTCATTTTACAGACATTCAAGCTACAGTTTGTGTATTTCAATTTCAGAAATGAGTTCTAGGTTAACTCTTTAACGCATTGTTAACGCCTTATATACTGGGCGGAGTAGCTCAAGCGGTAACGCTTGAGAATCTCATTTGGGATGTTGGTTCAATTTCCGTTGAACAGAACACCCGGTTTATTTCGTGGCTTTCTCTGGACGGAGGTGAATGCTGGGACGGATATTGCATTCACAAAGTTTCGCTCTCGTATTTCGTGACATTCCATTCCGTTGATTCTTTCAAAAGTCGAAATAGAGAGATGAGCTGACGCTTTGGAAAGGTTTCTGCCCCGGTGTCAGGACTTTCCGAGGGTCTCTAGTAATTGTGGAAAGCACTCCAACGCAGTCCAGATCTTCTATCTGGAAATATGTTAGAGACCACATCTGCGTCTGTAAATCCTGACTGCTCGGTGTCTCACGGAGGTTCCCCATCATAGGCACAAAGTGCCAGTCCTGAGCAAAACAAGTACCGAATTCTCCTCCGTCTCAAACCAGGCATCCATACTGGGCTTGTATGGGAATATCTCTAAGATCTCATTAATCCTTTTACAAGCGTGTTGGATTCCTGTACGTTAGTAATGATACGACAGATAAACTCGCAAAAAGAAAATTCATAGTATCAGAACATAGCAAGAAGCTCAGTATATCAATGGACTAAGAAAGAACATCAGATAAGATGAAAGATCTGTGTAAAATTCTTATTGAAACATCTGGTAGCACCGATAATAAGTACATACTGATTAAGGATATAAAGCAAACTAAGAAAATTATTGGAATAATTACTGAACTTTGACAATTCCTCAAATGATGAGACTCTACCGTTGAAACCCTACAGGCTGTCTATGTGAAGAGTCTGAAAAGACTACAAAACACATTTTACTAGAGTGTGAAACTTTGGAAAGACTAAAAACATCTTTAATAAGAAACACTCCTTTGGTAGAAGTGTTTCCTAAGCTTGTAGAAAACATTATAGAGTTCACTAATGCACTAGTTCTCAAATTACAAATGTATCATTAATGGGATGAACAAAAGACCCTTATGGCTAAGTACCAAGGTGCATTGTTATACACCTAATGTCAAACAATCAAGCAACCAATTAATTAATCATTTCTCATCAAAGACAGATGCTGTTGAGGTACCCTAAACTTAGGCCTGAAACTCCGTTACAACTTATCATTACATCTCGTTCATCACCACTTGTAATATCTGAAAAAGAAAATAAATTAAGAAAGAAAAGAAAAGCACAAAAATACGAGCAATGCCTAAAGGGGAGCTCGAAACCGCAGCTCTTACCAACTACTCACTGTGTATATTTTTTTGTGTGTATCCCATAATTACTAAACAAGTAAAATAAATTAACTAATAAAAACTAATAAAACATTGGAGTTAAAAATAATAAGAGCTGTAAGTTCAGAATTATGTGTGTATATATATAATGTCATTTCGTGCAGAATTTGTATGTGGCATCGATTTGTATAACCACAGATGAAATAAACTTTGAAAGAGTTCGCTTTATATTCTAGCCGTTACTTTTAAAAATAAATCCCTTCCCTGACACTAATATCTTCTTGTATTACCCTTGCTCGTAATAGAATGTAATTACTGAAAGAGTCCACTTACAAATGCAGCTCGAACCGCCCATAGGAGCCTTTATCAAGTTTTCTCTGTTATCGATTTGCCCTACCATTCAGAAGTATAATTATTTGAAACTCATATTAGTCGAATGTGTGTGTAGGCTGCCATTTCGTGACAAATCCTCTTACAATTCCTTGGCCATTCACCTTATAATCCACCCTCTGTCGCGCACGGTGGCCTAGCTGGGAGATCTTTGATGATGTCTACGATGACGACACACCCACTAATAAGCGGGTAAGATACCGTGAATACCGATTCCCTTCTCATTTGCCGGAAACCACAGGATTTATTATTTAAACGACATAGAAGGGGGTTGGTAGACAATGTATGCATGGCATAGTGCTCGCGATTGCCCTTAAACTTTTGAAGGGAGAGAGAGAGAACATTATCCTGGCGACGTTCCTTTGTTCTTTAAACTCTGTTCTTTTGACATGGAAGTTCATGTACTAATGGTAATTACATACTTAGAGTCTATAGTTCCACTTAAATTGCTTCTTTAGATAGCAAAAATTCTCTTGCGTTAAAACAACAAGAGTACAATATTAATGCATTGTCTAATCACCTGGGAAAATTTTGGGTGATCTTGCCTGTAAAAATAACAGTTTTTATTTTCCTAATACTGACACCGTTGAATGCAGTTACAGCTCATGAATTTTAATTAGGACTTTATAGGAATTTATAGCAGTCAAGGGCCATTTATATTTCAATTTACTAAAAGTATTTTACATAAATCCTAACTATTTGCATTGCACACACAATAAAATATTTGGTAAAATTTCCAACTAAATAATATATAAAAATATATTAACATAGTTTTAATAGTTTAAACTAAACATTTTGTTTGTATACGAAATATAAAGTTACACACATTAAATAGCCTTTCTAATTCTTTCTGTATCGGGCTTCAAAAATTCTATATGATTGTTTTTGTTATAGCAGCCGTGGCTTTTTTCCGATTTCAAACTATTTATATATGAACTATTATACAATTTTTCATAGTTTAGCAAAGCTTAGCACTTACAAATACAGGTTACTTATATGTCCACATTCCTCTTTTCTTGTTTCTTGTTATTTTTAAGAATTTTATTTCCACTTTAAAAAAACTTATTTTTTTATTCTTTTTGTATATTTTTCTAATATTTTCTTGGCTGATACCCGTGTTAACTATGCATATAGTTTAAAATTAAGGCAAGAAACAACTCAATAGTTAATGGTCTAGTGTTTTCCTGTTTAAAACCTGGTAAGATAGATTCGTTTATCCCTCAGCACTGGAAAGGAGCACCGATTGCATATGTCTCAGGGGAACCTGTTGAGCCGGATAAATGCTACATTCTACCTTTATGCAGTATGTAAGAGGAGGACCTCGCCGACAAACTTTGAGGAACGATAGGTCTCACAGAACGGACACTTTATTTAAAAACCATATGTTTGTTGACACCTCTCTCATTCGATTTAGACGCGTATTCCGGGCATGAATTCTTTATTTGTTCTGTTAAACTGCTACAGTAGTTGTTGTGGTCTGTGTATTGTGCATTCGATCCATCTTATCATCCCTGTCATATTGCACCGAAGGTTTGCTCTTCCATGTAGTGTGTTTTTAGTCTTGCTTTTCACACTGCAGTCGTAGGTAAATTTTCTGTGTCAGAATGCAGACGTACCATCTGCCTTGCCAGGAATATATGGTTCCAACATGACGGAGCCTCACTGCATTTTAGCATTGATGTACGCACACATTTAAGCGCGGAATTCGGAATAAATGTAAGAGCATAACACGTTGCGTGGCCAGCGCGATCTCTAATTTAACATCCCTTGTTTTTCTTCTTTGGAGACATGTAAGAATTTTGTAAACGTCACCACAGTCGACAACAGGGAGGAATGTACAAATGGAATGAAAGTTCGTTGTTAATTTTCAAATTTAGAGGAACAGTATTTTTACTAAATTGTAAGTAAATACATGGACATTTGAAGTCCATTTCTGCAAAATGTTTTACCTGAGATCTTACTATTTGTATATATAGATCCTGAACGACTTGTCGAAACATGTTCATTAAAAATATCCTCTCTGTGTGATCCATTATTTCTTAAAGTTTGTTGGTTCGGTCTGTTACGCAATGCATATAAAACTATACTCTGCGGGTACAAAGAGCAGCAGACTCGATCTAAAGTATGGAATTTCTTCCATGCAGGGTCTATAATTGGTAAGAAAGAGTCAAAATATAAATATGCCGTAACACTTTGCCACCACAAGAACAACTTACCGGATGTTAGTCTTGGTCTCAATTTTAGATTAATTGTTTTAGAAAAAGTATCCCAGGAAATAAAATAAACCAATTAAGTTAGTAATAATTTTAAACTTACAAATCAAAAGTGACTTGAACACTTTCATCATCATAGATACTGCCAATACCTTGTGAATCTTCTGGCAATTCAGAAGTTGAGACAAAATTGTCTTCAATATTTTTGTAGATGCTTTTTGGAGATATATGTAGAATCACAAATAAAAATAATAAGGAAATAGGGGTACGTAATGCTAGAGTTGTTTTTGCGGTTACTTTAGTATCTATGTTCAAAGTGAAACATTGGCAGGATACGTTCCAGAAAATTCGACCTTGGCTAACAGCCTCCTATACACTATGAATAACCAAGAGTATCCGCACTAGCAGAAGTTCGTTTCAAAGAAGATTGAACATTAAAGTGCTTTTGTATTTAATGACTAGACCGACACATCAAATAAACTTTACCATAATAACTTTTGAGCTAATAGTCTACAAAATATAAATACTACGAGCAAAAATAAGTTGTGCATTATATTGTCTGGTAAATAATGTCATTGGTGAATTACGTGTCAGAGGTCCGTCAACGTTAGCATGGAAAACGCGTAAAATATGCACACTGTATGGAAAAGTTTAGAATATATATAAGAATATATATTGCATGGGTTGCACTATTGTTACAATTACGCTTATGAAAAAAGATATCTACCTCTAAAATATATCTAGAACTCTTCCACCTAGCTAAAAAGGGTACTATTTGTCAAGTTCAGCTATGTTACATATTGGAAGCAAGAGGAAGAAGAAATATAGCAGCTACTTTGTGACACTAAAGGTTACAGCACACCGAATGCTACACTATGTAACTATACTAGGAGTGACATACGCCGAGTCAAACTAGAGTTATGCAACCCGCATCACGTCATTTCTATGTGGCAGACAGCAATTCAGGCATAGTACAACTCGGATTTGATTGGCATAGTTGCTCCTGACCTATGCTGTAAAGATATAAAATTATATTGCATGAAAACCATGACATTTCATTTGAAGCTTAGAATTAAAATCAGAGAAATTTTTGCTGATATTTTTTGAAGAGATTTTGACATAGAGTCGTAGACGCTATTGCTATTTAATTCAGGTCAGAATCCATAGCCAAAGTTAATAATTGTACCAGCAGATTACATTGTAAAGATGTAATATTCCGGAGGAAATTATGTAAACATTGAAGGGGATGAAAGTGTTCTTTAATCTTTTATTGAGAATTTCAAGATTTTTTATTAATAGTGTACTACTATTTTCTTTATTTACTTTACTATTATTATATTTTCTTGTATTCTCATCTAGCTACTTGTAAATCCATTTGTATCCTATCTGGGAATTATAAAAAAGATAAATCAGCTATTAGCTTAAAAGAAATTGCATCCGCACAATTTAATACACTTCTTATTCTTAATAGTATGCTAAATTCGGTGATAAAGAATGCATTTCTACAGCGCTTGATATGAGGAGTAGTGCCATATAGGAATGTGCTTAACAATTTGTAATAATCCTAAATAAGCATCAATCAGCGTCACGCATCAGACTTCTAGCTTTTATTTGTGATCTAAAAGAGACGTGCATATAACAGTTACAGTATATTACAAGAAATCAACCTGATAATAACTAACAAAAATTAATTCTATTCCACATACAAAACAATAATATATTCTGCAAAAAGAGCAGTCAATTCCATAAACGTTTTAGGGTCTTTCCTCGGTATTATTTCTTAAAAGTATTATAGTTCCCTATTTTTATACTTAATATTGTTTATAAATTTATTCATTAACTAGTCTTTTAATTATAAAGTGCATTGTAGGATGTTTTCTTTTTCGTAATATTTATAGCCAAAATTTTCTATCCCTATGTAATTTCCGTTGTATAATTGTAATTACTTCATGTATATGTTTGAAATTTAACTGCCTCCTTTTTTGCGACTGCTAAAGCGAAGGTCTTTAATGCAATATCCGGTCAGTTCAGCTATCTGGATAAGGCATTTTTCAGAGTTTTGTCTTACATGGAGAAGGTATATAATAGATAATTTTTGGGCGCCAAGAACTTCGAGTTCATTTGCGTCATCATTAATTAATTTAATTCATTCCTACAGACTTCGTTTAGTTATTCCTAGATTTAAGGATCGCCCTGGTGAACCATAACCATATCACCTTCACCATCAACTTCACTGAGACAACGCCCTATGGAAGTTCCAGCCTCAGAAATCTACTGGAGTACCCGGCGTGCCAGAAAGAAATGTCCGCAACTTCATGAGATCAAAAAAAAATTTTTTTTAATTTCATTTTCAATAGCCTCTGCTATTTTTGCTAACTATAGAGCATTGCTACACTTCTAAATACATAATGAGTCAAATTAGTAAGGTTATCGTTGCTTCTTAAGACTCATGCATACAAGTGATGAATAACCTCTGCACGTTTTATCTGAAATTGAAATTTGTTAATGAAAAGATGAGGGTTACTAACTAGCAACAAAATGTGTGCTTAAATACATTTTCCTTTCTTTAAATTATTGTTTTGCCATATTCCGATTTGTAAGATTGAACATCTTCGATACTTTTTAAAATAAATTAACGTGAAATTTTCATTTTAAAAGTTAGCTATATTTGCTAACCTGTATTGCGCTCACTTTTTAAATATGGCGTCTATGCGCTACTTTACAGTTATGTAAACAAAATTTTAGTTGGTTTTTACTGTTTTCAGCTGACATTTTTATTTGACAATGGCACGGCCTAAGAAAGCATTTCCGAAACGAAACGTTCTTAGAAATACGTACACAAGAGCAATGAAACAGTTACATGTGAGCGTAATGAAAATATTATAGTAGTGTGTTAAAAGTGAAGTAAAGTGATGGAGTTGCTTTGCCAAAGCCCAGTACATCCAAAATGGAAGTATCGCATTTGAAGGAAGATGAAAATATAAATATTGTGGAACCCTAGTAGGTAAATAGTGGAAATTTAATTATAAACTTAGAGCATGTGTCTATATTTAAAAATAGTAATGCATCTTGTAAATAATGCTTTCTGTATATTTTTCTGTATACTGGAGGCAAGATTCAACAAGAAATTCAGAATTAACACAACACATATAAACTTAAGAATTGTTTACGGGTCGAGGTGTATTAGTAAAGGAAAATGATGCCGAGCTTCTGTGTAGAATGCTGAATTTGCCACACAACCAATTTCTCTAATTATTATGATGTCATTCTTTAAAAAACTTGAAAAATATAAGTATAGACTCTATGAGAATTTTAGGAGTAGAAGAAGTGGAGGCAAAACTGTATGTGTTGCTGTCGAGGTAATGGCAGAAACAGGGTCAACATTTCTGGTCACGGTGTTGTTACTGCCAGTCTGCAGCATTAAAATAATTAATTAAAGCTGTGAAAAATCTGTATGTGGTCTAACGGAGGCATGAAGGTACAGAGAGCAGTGGGAATGTTTTAGTATTCGATAAGCGAACGCCATGTCCGGTATTTACAATATCTTGGTGATTGTGACTGTAAGGCTACAGGTAAACATATGGTGACGGAGTAAAATTAGTAAATTAGTAAAATTAGTAATAATTGGTATGCATGGGCACATTAAGAAAATGTCAGTAACCAGGCTACGAAAACTAAATGAGTTGCAGTGCTAGTGACTTGAGTCTTCCCGGTTGCCTTAAACACGTCTGCATTTACGAGATATATCAGACTCTTTACTACTACAATATAAATATCATCAAACAATTAAAGAAAGAAAATGTGGCATTTAAGGATAAAATATGGTTTTATTGATTTACATTTTACATCTCGGTACTTCATTTTAAATACGGCTTGGTTGGCAACCCATAATAATAATAATAATAATAATAATAATAATAATAATAATAATAATAATAATAATAATAATATAGAACAGGGCTATGCATGTTCATTTCTTAATTTATTATTTCCTCCCTCTAGAAATGATTTTTCCCTCTGTAACAGCAGAGACGTAGTATGGCCTATTTTTGTGTTTATGAACGTAACAGTGATTTTCTATATGTCAAACTGCATCGATGACGCGTAGACTTCAACAGACAGGAAACAGGTATGAACACTTTTGTTCCACAATGGTAGTAGGTCTGTTACACATCTTAGTTTGAAACTTCGTGTTACTGTGTTTACATCTTTGGCAAGTGGAAATGTTCCAGTTAATATTGATAACTTCGTCTGCCATTAATTGTTGTTGGAAGAAGTATAAAACTTGATGCCTCCCACGAGACATTCATAACCAAGAAGAGCATTTTTCAGATAAATGAGCCAGCTTTATGTTAATTTACGATAAGTTTGCATTCCGGAGGATTCCAATGAGCTGTCTGATTGCACCCTTAGAAGACGCGGCAGACGTGGGACGTAAATCTTTTACAAAACCTTGTTGCATATTGCTAGTTAGTACAATTTATCCTGGTCAAATAGGTCAACTGTGTAATTTCTCACAAATTTAGAGGGAACTAATTGCACTTTGATAAAATATTTCATCGCTTAATTTTGTAATTTTTATGCTTTGGCGGAAATGTTGTCCTATTACATGGAAATGAATAACAAATTGCTAAATATCAAGCGCATACACTGATAGTACAAGTAAAGTTTTGAAGATTTTTCTGTTTTAAACAAAACTAAATTAATAAATGAACATATTATAGTGCAACTAAAAAACCGCAAGTCACAAAGGTAATGATATTAAATATTTGGTTAAGACTGTAAATAAAACGGTATAAATTCCATTCCCCAACTGCTTGTTTTGAATAGTTTCATAAACCATTAAAATGGAATTTCGCAATAACTAGAGTGGAATAAACTTGATAGGTAGTAGATTTTCCGCGCTTGGACTATACGGTGTGACCCACATAAATTATTACAAGCTAAAATGTCTTAAACAGATAAATATAACTAGGTGCTGCCTTCTAAACTTTTCGGAGGAAGGAGCCTTAACGATAGCTTTGCGGGCAACACTCAAGCGAACCCGAATTATCAGTCTCCGGGAGGGGAGGGGGAGGCAGATGATTTCGGACTTTTAAGTGGTGCAATGGTATACTTTTTATATATTTTGTTGTCCTTTAAATATTTTTTATAAAACAAGATTTTGAAATGTTTTACCTTTTCTCAAACGAAACATACTAAATAAAGATAAATAATAATAATAATAATAATAATAATAAACCAAGGTTTTATTTTTCATCTTTTATTAACTCGAAGTATAACCTCTATGATGATTATATTATAGCACTTAAGTACTAATACTTTTTTCGGGACCTTCTCTTAATATTTGCCAACGCACATGTTAAGCTTTGTTCTACCCAGAAGCTTAGAAAAGGCCAGTGTTTAACTTCATTGCTTCATTTAAAAGCTATTAGTTTGTAACACTTTATGTTTATTACAGGCGAGCTGTAAGCAGCATTGAAATGTAGAGAAACTGAGATTCAAGTTTACAAAAGAAATATTGTCAGGTGAAAAATAAACGAACAAACCGTTTAAGTGACAACTGTGCCTAGCCATCCATCTCCAGCTATTGGTAGCTCTGATGTTCGGATGGTAGCTTTCGACATAGTTAGGCTGGTACTTATTTAGATAAATTTTGTTATATCTCTAGCTGAAATAAAACAATGAAAATGAGATGTTTTCATTGAAATTAAATTAGGAGATGGAATTGCTTGCAATTATAATGATATTAATGCTCTATTACATAGATCAATATACTATGAAGTGTTTATTAGGTTACTTCTTAACCCTTAGCCTGGTCAAATCTGAAAAAGGCTCGCTTCCTCATATCACCGGTACAAAGAAGATCCATTTCAGCGGACTCTGGTTGGGTAAGAAAATCAGGGATCCTAGTCTAGTGCTAACACAAGGGGAACACCCTTCTCACATTCACATGCAGGACAGCGACATTAGCACCACCAAGAAGCACCGCTCTCTCACAACTCAAGTAATCTAAACGCTAAAGACCATCTCTCCGCCCTCCTATATACCTCTTTGTTCCTCTTACATGGTCTACGCTTCAAAAGGTTGGGGACTCTGTGTGTCGGTCTGCAAGGTTGCAATTAGGTACCCTCACGTATCGCTTCTGTACAGTGTCTCTAACTTATAGGAAACCTATTATTGATCCTTTTTTTTTCTCTCGCAGCCCTTTTGAAGGTTTTACCAATACCTTCGGCGTTGTGGCTTCTTCTTCGTCCTTGGAGTCTATCCTACTTGGTTATGCAAAAAATGAAAAAAATTCTAGGGGGAAAAAAAGGGGAAAGCAATTCCTTTTAAAAATACCTCCTAGAGCATTGGCGTTTTCTCTTGCTGTTCGTATTCTTATGGTTTTATTGGGATTATGGAGAGGGGGCGGTTAATATGTTGAACAGATGTGCGCCAGAAAACCAATTTACCGCGTCCATCATCGAAAACTTTTTGGATCTCACGCATTTAAAGCAGCGCGAGCTTGCGGTCATCTGAAGTTTGTATTTTGAAACTCTGAATTGAGATGGAAGATAAGTTTTTAGCGGTGAAAGTGATGGCGGAGAGCTGAGGCTTTATAATTTTACACACTCCCTGCATCACAAGTTTCAATTATTCTCCGTGTTTAGTTTCTTTTCCTAATGCACATTAAAGTAAGCTGGTTTTCAAGGAATTTGGAGCTAAAATGTCTGAACAGGAAAAGCTCAGGTGGGTATATTAAATATTCGTCAACTTCATAAAGAAGCAACTTAGAGTTACCATATCAAATCATCGCTGCTAATATTCCAATTTTGAATTTCGTAATGTGATGCTTAAAGTTTTCCGAGCTGTTAGATAATTCCAAAACATCCCTGTGATCATGACAATTATTATTATTATTATTATTATTATTATTATTATTATTATTATAGTTCAGTTTAAGCGTTCAAAGAGTTATTTACGTAAATATTACAGAAAGTGATCCTTTACGGTAAGTGCGAGATGTTTATGGCCGAGTCGTAGGGGAGGTCAGAATTCCGAAACGAGTACGGTAAAGACACTTTCGCAGCAACTAGGTAAAACATTTTGTTTCATACTATGCAGAGTTACTTTATTTATTATAGTGTTATGTTGAACATGTACGTAGATATTTCGCTCAATACAAGGACCATAATTTTGGCTATTTAACAAACAAATGGTTGAAAGAGGAAGGCATACAACATAATAACGTAATGCAATTTTTTATCGTGCTAAATTTCTGTTAGTGTAATGATAATATGTAGGTACGTAAAGTGGAGTTTAGAAAATAATTGCAGTAAGATTATGTTCAACTTGCTGTCAAGAAAGAAGAAAAATAAAATTCACATAAATTCACATTGCACATCTGATTTTCCACTAAAATACTAATATCGTCAGTTTCTACGCTCATTATGCCGTCATCGTGCAAACTTTCTGCATATAAATATTCTTCTCTTTGTTTGAAATAAAATTTATACATCGCACCAGAAAAGAACTATATTTATGTTAGACAAAAATATTATCAGATGTTACTAAGTATAGTAGGTCAAGAATTCTAAAGATTACGATGTGTAAAAAGAAACATGTTGTACGAAAACAACAAATTACCTGTACTTTCAGGAAGATTTAGAAAGCTCGAGATTCGCCATTATTCGTCATTCAGACTTCATTTGTTGTGGGAGAATGCTGAAAAGTTTTCGCGAATAGACAAAAACTTAATCAAAAATTTAATTTGACATAAAGGAAACTCTTCTTGATGGCAAAGTATCTTTAGCCCAATAAAAATAAACGAAGCAATGTCAAGCTTTTAATTAATGGACATTTGCAAGCTCAATAATAGAACTCCACTTTCCTGAAAAATATTCTGATGATAAGAATGTAGACTTCTTAGCTAAATGGTTTCATCTATAACTATAAGCTAAAGATTCTACCTCAGTGAATAAATAAATAGTTCATTAGGAAACCACCCGAACTGAAAGACATTTTTTCCCATTCAGAAAAATCTGACCCCTCATCTAAATGTGCAGTTAGACGACAAAGAAATTTTAATTTTAATCATTGCATGTACGATCATTATCCTATGTGTGTCTATTTATACCTGGGGCAACCTGTATGATGATAGTAGTATGAAGAATATTCATGGGCTGTGATGTTTTCTTTGGCCATCCACATGGTGAATAACAACTGTTGACCCTAATGAGTCGCGTTATCTACTAATCAATTTGTGTATTTTTCTTATATTAGCAAAATGCTTGTTTTTCCAGTGTTTTCCATCTTGAGCATTTTTATATAAACAGTTTTAAAACTCAGAATGCCCAACTCATTTTAACAACAGCAATGTGTAGTATGATGTTCTATAATCAGATGTGACTCACATACATCATCATAGCTTTACTAAGTAACAGGTAAGTCAACAATGAACAAGTGAAGCCAAGATTATCATATGATGTTCTGTAAACAGATGAGACTCACATTACGTTGTGCTAGCGTTGCTACAACAAATTGGAGCCAAGATTATCGTTTAAACAACGGAAAGCAATTTTGAAGGGGTATTGGAAAACCGAGAACAATTCCGTCTTACCTGCCATTCATACACTCTAAGGAAATGAAGAATTTTTCCAACAGGATGGTGCATCATCACATTACCACCTAGATGTACGTGCGTATCTTGATGACAATCTTCCAAGGCACTGGATAGGACGAAGAGGTGCGATTGAGTTTCCTCCGCGTTCTCCGGATTCAATTCCATTCACTTCTACCTATGGGGAAATCTTAAGGATGTTGTATACCGTAGAAAACCAGCTACACTGACAGCACTTCGGGAAGAAATTGAAACGGCATGTGCTCCAATCGCCGAGTACACTTTCGCAAACGTTGCCCAATCAGTATTTCAAAGTACTCAGAAGTGTATCGACGCCGATGGTGGGCATTTTGAACAACTGTGACTATAAAAGTCTAAGATTTTTATAGCTCATCATTTTCTGTTTGCGCGAATTCAGTTTTGTTATGTAACACAGTTTTTTCTTTGCTTGAAGAGTGTGATGAATGAATGAATGGTATTTAATGCCCATTTTTGCTACAGAGGCACCACAGGCGATGGACACTGATGATTCATGAGATGAAATGATAAATTGGGAAAGGGTTCATTTTTAAGAAAGGAATCGTTCCAGGCCTAAGTTTAGGGTACCTCCGCGACATTTGCCATTTATGAGGACTGAGGAAAATCTGGAAAAAAAACCTCATTCAGGGAGGACGGTCCTGGCGGTATTCGAACCCAGACCTACCGCTCATGAGCCCGCGCCTTAACGACCTCGGCCACCCGTGGCGGTGCTGCTTGAAGTGTGTATACATTTTTGGCACCCTCTGTATATATTTCTGTTTTGTCCTAAACATTTATATACCACAGTAACGTTAACCTTATCATATATTTTGGAAAACTTTAAATGTATAGATTTGATGTCTTAAGTTTTAATGTTATTCTATAACATTATTTAAATATTGAACATATGTCTGCATTGTTAATTAAGATTTTTTAAAAAGAAATTCAACATTAGTTAACATATTTGTGTTATTTTTTGTTGTTGCCAGTGTATGATCCATGAGCTAATTTTGTTGAGCAGTTTTCATTACTAAGAAACTCAGTTCGGTTATTCTGGCTTGGAGCGGCAATGTAAGAGTAGTTTTCAGGTTGTGGGGAAACACACCTTGGGATTTCACGAAGGTAGCCATCTTATTAACTGCAAGCAGGAGCAGCCGAGATATACACCCTCAGAAGGGCGATAGCGCGGTAACCTTCTTCACGGGGAGGGTGAAGAAAACAAGAGCTCCCAAATTGCATGGCTGCCATGGTAGCAAGAAGAGCCTCAAAATAAAAGGAGGAAAACTGAGAAGCACGAAGCGGTAACAGGACGGAGCGAAGGTAAAGGTAGAAGTAACGAAAATGAAGTAAGCTAGGAAATAAGTACTGGCTGGCTTTTTCTCATATTCTGACTGCGTATGTTGATGACATGCTAGATGGGAAGAGTTAGTAAATGAGGGTGAAGAAAGAAAGGGAGAAAGAGAATGGGTGAGTGCGTGTGTGCGTGATAGAGAGAAGGGCGTTGTGATATGTGAAGGAATGGGAAGAGATAGAATGTAATTAGCTTGGGGTTTTTGCAAGATGAACAACATTGCCAAGGAATGCGGTGGCTTCTGGGACGTCGTGGTTTTATTTTAGAGGGGAGATACCCTCGTAGAAAAGATGGAAAATTAAAGGAGCAGAACCTTCAAAACCGGAGACCTGCGGTTTCTTCTTTGCAAAACAATCTTTCTTACTTCAACAAACCGGTATTAAACATGGAGATTAATCATCTCACCAGAACTGTTTACTGCATTTGTTTTGCCACTAGAATTTGGATTAAAAACCAATACAAGGTCCAGAAAGTTTATATCTGTAATGACTAGTCTTTTAATTATTCTGGATGGTGAAAAAGAAACTAAGTCAGCTTATCTCTCTTTGTAATCTGAAAAATCTGCCCGTCAATGTCCTCTCAAACACATTTTGTTAGCGAATTTTCATTTCCTTTGTGTTGTTCTCGAAACTATACTGTGATCTGATGCAAAATATTGGATTGCACAAGTTTGGCGCTATATTCTGCATAGCACAGGATTCTGCCCGACTGCTGCATAATTGTACCACTAGTTAATCATCGAATTTAAGTGTAAGTTATATAAAAATGAACACCTTTTGAAAGTAAAACATTTGAGGCATAAAATTTGAGCTTTGATATTTTAATCTTTCTGACTGTGAAAACTGTATCTCAGCTTATCTGTTTTAAACATGGCACAGTCTAATACAGTACATATATTACATACTCATATCTGTTTCTGAAGCAAAGCTTAATGTTCGATTTGATTGGATTGAGATGTATTGATAGGGAGAAAGAAGAATATTAGGGAAGAATGAATGAGGTAAGGGAGACACCGCTGTGGCATGGTCCCTAAACATTCTCCAGATAGAATAGCTCGTCGCCTGCAAGGAGTTCAAGATCTTCAGAAGGACCGCTTCCATATCAGGTGTCGGGGCAGAAACTATTCTAAAACGCAAGTAACCTTCACACCACTCCAGCCCATTTCGCCTGCACTTTCGACCTTGCAAAAAAACTGATAAATTGAAAATAAATGAAATGGGAAAGCGGAAAATCCATGAAAAGTAAAGATTCATCTCAGCATTGCCCAAACGGCCAGGAGGAAACCGGAAAGTATCAAGGACCCAAAGGATTTGAACCCCGGACATTCCGAATGATGATGCCTACCCCGCTCGATTACATTAGTCATGTTACCAGCGTGTAATTTGTTAGTATTGGGATTACAGAAGGAAGAAGTAGACAGTGAACTACACGATAAGGGGGGTTTGTGGAAGGGCTGGAGAAGCAGAATTTTGTACGCGCTACAATTAACCATGAGTGATTTAAGTATTAGCCAGAAGTGTGCTAAAATATTATAAATACACACCATCCTGCATATAATATTTTCTTGAGTTATTAATATATTCATATTAAATTCACTAGTAAATACTAACTTCAAAAACACTCTGTTTATATTATCAAAATTGACTGTCAAAAGGGTTGCATTATATTAAGTTGTGATCGAACGGTTTTCTAAAAAAACGATGAAGGCGGAACTGCAGATTTAAAATACTGTTTAATGTAACATTAATATACATTTGAAATATAATAGACTAGTAGGGAAATCCGTCAATGAGTTTGTATGGTGTTATTATTTCATTTACTGCCATGGGTAGCCGAGGTCGTTTCCAAAAATGTTTTTAGAATGTTTCAAAATAAAGGCAGCCTCTTATATATATATATATATATATATAAACTTTATACTTCAGTGTAAGCTTTTAAAATTCCTAGCTTTCTCACCTCTCGGAATTTGTTTCACTAACGCTGTGCATCCTTAAGGTGCCTAAATTTCTAATAAGAAAATCGGCCTTAAGCCATTTCGGGGAGACTCTATTAACGTACAACTATTGTAAATAAAATATGTTTGTGGAACGAAATATTTACACTTTGTTCGCAGGAATTTATTCGCAGAATGTCACGCGTTCTGCTACGGGCTTCGTTTATCAATGCCGAAACAACAACAGAGAGATGCCGAAAGGGCGGAAAAAATATTGTAAATCAAATTCCTATTCGCGAGAAATTCAAACGGAATATCAGTTGTGAAATAGAATCTGTGTCTCGTTTTACTTAATTTTATTAGAAGGCAAACATGACAATTGATACTTCAATATTTAATTTTTTTAGTTGCTGTGAGTGCAATTAATATTGTAATGATACAATTTGCTCCCGGAATGGCTTGTTGTTCCGAGAATGAGGAGCAGGCACAAAGGCAGTGCAAGTGTATTGCAATGATTCATGATTAATTTTCTGATATCTTAAACATGTTTTCTAGATGCGACTAAGAATGCGTACTTAATGCATTTTGAGTACTACAGTCTTTCTGCAAATAGTTCGGAATTATTTTACAATATAAATTAAGAGATGGTAAACAACTCAAAATTATTAAAAATTAAATTAAATAAAGTAATTTACAATCATAAGATGTTATGTTATTCATTGAATTGCGCACTTTTGGCATCCCTGTGCGGGTAAGAGTACACAAGCAAATAGTTTTTCTTTACCGAAATATTTTTTTTTATAAATTTTAATTTCATTGCAAATTATATTTCCAACCTTTACTACATCATAACGAATTATTTGGTACAGTATTATGAACCTGGAATATTATGATGAAAAACTTAAACATTTTTAGTTTAATAATAGTCAATCTTGCCAGGATAATTTCTTTTAAATTAACACCTAATATAACTTACGATAATGGATCGGAATATAAAATACTAATAATTACGTTATTGGCCCTCACTAAGCTGATTCATATATTAGTTTCTAGAAACCAACAATAATACATTTAACACAATGACATCGCATAGTTGTATACGGCAGACGTTCGCAATATCATTCAACCCGAAATATTCAGCATAAATGCTTATCGTATGCTCTTGCAAAATTATAATCAAAAGAATAAAAAGCAAGGTATTGTCTTAAAAACAATTAAATGTTCAAAAAATTTGAATGAAAAGTTAATAGCAAGCGACAGCTATCACTTTCTGATAACAAAGAAAATCATTTACATGCTAGCCAACAAATCCAATAATTCGATGTGTAATCTTGGTTATCCTACCTTACTTTGTCGTGTTTCTAGTTGTAATACGTCACAATGTAATTACAGTACTCGAAGTCAAAGCATTAAAAGTACAAAGTGACGGAATAAAACAATGTTGTCAATATATAGTCATAACATTTTATAATATGCAATGTGAGCTACACCTTACTGAGATATACTTTAGTAAGGTTAAGAGTGTTTGCGTACTTGCAGCATTTAGTGATATCAAATGGGCATACAACTGTAGCAAGAGAAGAACGTACCTGTATATCTGCTTCCAGAAAAAACAGAAAAATTAGTTCTGAAAATTTATAAATTTGAAAAATAAAATATCACATTTATGATAAGTGTTTAGAAAACATTTCCTTTTATAATATTTAAGTGAAAAGTTTTGCTATTGAAAAACAATAAAACCGAGTGGGTTGCACAACATACAATACTGTAAACAAAGGACCAATAGAGCTGTCATTTGATGATAAATCCTCACAATTACTGCCTGAACTCTTCATTATAAAGTGCATACATTTCCAAATGGTCGGTTCCCTTTATGCGTGAATGCATGCTAATGTATCAGGAGGAAAACTGCCATTCAGTGCTTTTATTTCATAGAGTTTCTTCTTTCATCCCCTTTCAGCATCTCCTTCGACTTCTTGCCCTGAAAAAGATTTTCTTATTTAAAGCTAACAGCACTTTTCACGCGCTATTACGTCCGATGATTTCGTCCCATTCATCAGGGCTCTAGGAGTTTGAGAAGGGTGCACTTCCTTAAGCAGAAACCGCTGCAGGCAGTCTGTAATCAACATTAACTGTGAGGGATTGTAATTTAAAACAGCTTTGAAATCTTGGAAGGAGAAGACGCTCGAAAGCAAATGTGCTGTAGTATACACAGATCCTCACCTTGAGTTCTTCCTCTATGTCTAAATGTTAACGCAACTGACCACATGCCAGCATCTGGAGGAAACAGTTCAACGTCTTCGGTTTATACAGCAGTGGCATACGATCTCTCATAGCCCTTTAGAAGACGCTTCGCCCTTTCAACCACGAGTTCCTTCGATGGATTGCAACTTTATTTCATCCTTTAGAGAACCAATTCGCCAAACTTCAGAGGGGAAAAGGACTGGAATTAAGACCTGGCCTTGTTTTTTCCTTCCTGCTTCTTGAATGATGAACCACTGCTCTTCTTGCATAACAGAGTTTTCATCTTTCAAGTCCATCGTTTGGAGATGGAGGTCTCTAGTGGGGCAGTATTAACTAATACGAACCAAGAGTAACGCATACACATGGCCTATTCATAAGTTTTCACATATTACACACAAGCTCGTTGGTATAGGACGCCCTTGTGACACATAAAGTTCTTGGGAAGGACGAAAGTTTCGTTGCCGCCCCCACCTCCCAAACTTTGCTGTATATGGGATCTCAGTCTTCAGAAGTCAAAAGACTAAGTCTACCGTGCAAGCAGCTAGCCTCATCTCTTGTTACTTCCCCAGGGCATGGTCAGATGTGATCCCCTGTAAGCACGAGAGACCAAGACTGTCACGATAAAATTCGTTGGTTTTTCTGCCAGTATTCTTAGCATTTTTTCAGCTCTTCACACAAGTCGCCAAATAAAACGTTTCTCAATATACAGCCCTGCAAACATTGCACAAGAACATTACATTTTGTTCTTCTTAAAAAAAAAGAAACAAGCTTAATTAAAAGGAACATTATATTAATTACTAATAGCTTAGGTCCTAATTTGCGTACATTATGTTAAAACAGTTCAGATATAAACAATAATTCGTAATTAAAATATATATACAAACAAAATATTTGTAATATAGTTCCCGAGCAATACAAGATATTGTCTTCAATGTCCTGTAAGTAAACAAAATTATTTTTTCTATTTGGGCTTTAGTCTAATATTTTATAGTTTTTAACATATATCCTATTTTTGATTTCATGAGAGAGTCATTTTGGGGAATATTGTTCTAGAACATGCAGATAAATCCTAGTTTCATCATGTTCAATTACATATTGATTTCAACATTTTAATTACAGGAATTGAAAAACACTGAGTATTGTATGAGCACAACATAATTATGTTATGTACAATTATAATCTGACACTTATTTGTGAATTGTTCGCTTTAAAAATATAAATTAGCATAATTTAATTAAACTATACCGATTCATGTGCATGGCACATTATTAGTAATGGAGTAAATTCTTTTCACATCTCAGGAGAACGCCATGTGTGGCATGGGTTGTTAAGGCGCGGATTCGTCAGTCCTCATAAATGGCAAATGCCGGGGAGGTACCCTAAACTTGGCCTGGAACGTTTACTTCTTTAAAAAAACCTTTCCCAATTTATCGTTTCCTCTCATGTTTCATCAGTGTCTACCTCTGAGGTTCCTTAATAATAAAAATGAGCGTTAAACACTATTCAAATAAAAAAAAAGAAAAACACCTCTGGGTCAAAAGCAGCCGACGTCTGTAATATTCAACGTTCATATTGCAATAAAAATCATATTTGTTCAGTTAAAGAGAGATTTGCCGAGCGTGTTGGCTCAGACGGTAATACGTGATAATCGTATTCGGGAGGTTACAGGTTCAAATCTCGCAGCCAACTAATGTGACAGATTTTCGGTTGAATTCCTTGCTCCATTTTCAAAAACGTTAAATGTTGGCTTTATATTTCACCACCATGAATTCACTTTATATTTCGTAAAAAATTATTTTTAATAAATGAACAGGCAACACACACTGCCATCCCTTATTAAAACCGGCAAGTACCTTACTTTGCAGAAATGCGGCTAACTTGTACTGAAGAAAATTTTCTGTTTGTTCTCACAAGTAGCACCGGTCTTTTCAGAAAATATCTAAATGTTAATAGGGAAATTAGATTTTAATCCGACAACCTTTACTCTTTGCAACGCAGCAGTTAATTGTTTACTGTCAGTCCAACGCACTGCATTACTTGCCTTGATCACTAGTGTTAAAGCTAATATGGGATTTAAGTATTGGATAGATTATTTCCTATGCGTTTTTATTTAAACGTTTTACTAATAGACTATTTCCTATGTTTTTTTATTTAAACGTTTTACTAATAGATTATTTCCTATGTTTTTTTTATTTAAACGTTTTAATAATAGATTCTTTCCTATTGTTTTTTTATTTAAACGTTTTACTAATATATTATTTCCTATGGCTCTTTTATTTAAACGTTTTAATAATATATTAATTCCTATGCGTTTTTCATTTAAGCATTTTACTAATAGATTATTTCCTATGTGTTTTTTATTTAAAAGTTTTACTAATATATTAGTTCCTATGGCTCTTTTATTTAAATGTTTTAATAATATATTAATTCCTATGCGTTTTTCATTTAAACATTTTACTAATAGATTATTTCCTGTACATTTTTTATTTAAACGTTTTATTAATATATTATTTCCTATGCGTTTTTTATTTAAACGTTTTAATAACAGAGTAGTTCCTATAGGGTTTTATTTAATAATACCTTTTAATAATATATTTTCTGTGCGTTTTTTATTTAAACATTTTACTAATAGATTATTTCCTTTGCGTTTTTATTTAAACATTTTACTGATAGATTATTTCTTATTGAGTTTTATTTACATTTTTACAAACTTAGTTAAAATTATGGATGGTTACGATATGTTATCGACTGTCTTTACAAAAATATTAATTAACCAGAACAAAAGATACCACACTTGAATTGGTCATAATATATAAAGCAACAGTAAATACTGAGCATTTTTCTAGCCATTCTTTCTATTATAAAAACTTCCTTTCATCACAAAAGTTTATCTGTACTGCTTCTATCACAATAAGGCTGGATGTAATCATCCCATCATCTGATGCAAAAGAAGTTTATGTGTACTATTATAACAGTAGATTTAGATATATTTATAATGGTGAACTCAAGTCCTTATTTAAATAGCTACATTTTCAAACATCGCTCACAAAAGAAGTTTGCTCTCTCTTATCCTTCTGAGCAGAGCATCGACATGTTACGTACTTTAATTTCTCGTACACTTCCTCTGTGTCACCGAGGAAGAGCGACCACATCACTGCTCTCTCTCTCTCTCTCACTCCCTTTCTTGTTTGACGAGGGTTTTCCTGGGTTGTTTGAGAGGTTAGTAATCGAGTTGATGATGTGCCATTAGCGTACAGTGCAACAGGGACCAATCGCATGCGGGCAGGCCCTCTGTGCAGAGTAGTACAGCCAGTCGTCTTAGTTATAATTGCTCTTGAGTGGAGTAGCTACGTGGTCTTGTTCAAGCATCCGCAGCTCTCGAGTACTTTTCTTGATTTTGTCTGCTGTCACATTCTGTTTGCCCAGATTAATACCTCACAGTCAAATAAGACATAACTGCTTAAAGAAGTATATCGATTTGATTGAGCATTAATAGAGACCCATAATTTTACAAGTAGTGCAGCAAGTGTATAAATAGCACTCTATATTTTGTCTTTCTCTTTTGTGTGTGTGTGCGTGCGCTTTTTTCTATGTGCTTAGAATAACCGAAAATATTTCTTTCACTGTGAGACTTCTGCAGGCAAGAATTAAATGAATCAACTAGTGAGCAAACATCCAAAATCATTGCTTGAATCTTAACGATTTAAATTACTATTTTCTGGGGTTGTATCGAGTCTTCCCACTGATCATCCTCGTGAAATGCAATATTTCAGAAAGAGAATTTTCTGTATTAATTATGTTTTTTGTAAATGTTATTAATGAAAAATGTGTGAATTACATATTGAAACATGTATAGGTAGGAAGATAATGGTCTAGTATTGTGAAATGTGCAGAAAAGTGCCAACGACAACTCGATAGCGAATAAAAACTGTTAACAATGTAGTGAAAATACCAAGTGTATCAAATTTATACACCAGGTAATTAAAGGCATAAGACATAATGTATATAATGTGAAACACATTTAAAACCGTTGATTCACACGTTGAAACGCTTACCGACATGACCCATCCCAAAATAGGGGCCATCACGGAGTGATAACATGTTTTAAAATTTGGACACTATAAATAAAATTAATGAATTCTGTACCCATCCTTCTTACAGCATATGCTGAAAGTGTAGTCCATGTATAACAAACGATGTAATCTTCCTGCAATTTACACTCGTCAGTTCTTCTGTACTAATTAGGTTCATTCTACTGAGGTTCCCAGTTCTAGATGCCGGCGATGGCGGGAGGGATCACGCCGGTAGGCGGTTGACTTAAGAATGGAAGGTTTCAAATGTGCCTCTCTTTAAACTTAATTCCTAAACCCCTCACGCTGATTAGTTCGTCGCTTGAGATACTTAAAGAGCTCCCCCTATTTTAGAAAAAGTTTGGCATTAATGGGATATCCTAGGTGATTCATATTTTCTGCAGTATTTTATCCAGCTATAGGCATTCATCTAAAATATATTTCTTGTATTTGTTAGGGGGCAGAGACAAATGTCTTGATATCAAAACTAGTGCAGATGGATTTAAACTGCAACTGCCCTTGCACTGGATAAGAGAGAAATAATACCATGCTCTCTACTGAACACATGCCTGAGATATTGTATTTATCTTAAATATTGTGACGTTCAATGACATGTGAATTAAGTTTCCAGCTGATATTGGAGAGTTTCTTTGCTTGTCTTTTACTAAGACAACAGAAAATGGTGTTCCTAAACAGAATTCCCCTCGCAACTTCCTGAAGAAGCGACGCTGCATCGTGTAGCTATTTTACTTGTGTGTAAATCGTGAAATATGTGCGAGTGAGAGGAGCGGGAAAGATTTATTTCCTCGCCGCCTTCATTAAATGAGCCTCTGGCATCACGTGAATATGGTCAGGCTGTAACGATAAAAACATGAAGGCAGAAGTTATAACTTTAGCTATTCGGCCAAATGATAGAATGGCATAATATATAACGCGAAACCTGCCAAGAATGCTTTTGGACCATTTTATCATTAACCTTATTCTTTTTTATTGTAATAAATCGATTTGTACTTTTAGTACAAAGGCGGAGGTTATCTATAAAAGGAATATACTCAGAAATCGTAAAATTCTGAATTATACAATAGTACCTTGGGGAGCTTTTCTGGAAACAATTTGTTGTTCCTGCGTAGGCAAATATTAAAAGATCAAGCATCAGAACACTCCCAATTCTATTATAAAAATACTTGTTTATGTATTGTTTTTACAATTTTACTTAAAGAAACACGACAGAAAATAAGAAAATGCCTACATACTGCATTGCAAGTTTACTAGTAACACCCGAAATACTACTGTGGTTACTGTTAATTTACCTTGGAATCAAATCGTGAGTATCCGAAAAGTTAAAAAGTACTCTTTCTCTATTAATAATTCTTTAATAATTCTTTAATAAATGTTAATTTTTTTTTCAATTTTTTCAGTACAACCAGCAGGAATGTGCTGGATATTTTTATTAATTTACCTTAAAATATATAATTGTCACACAATTTCATTTATAATGCACGTATGAATTAATAAGTTTGGTAAATAGCTGGTAATTTGTTTTTTTTTTACATTCATTATTTATACATAACTAACTTTCTTTAATAAACTCTATTTCACTAAAAATTCGCCTAAAGAAGTAAAAACTGCACACAGCACACGTAATAGACAACAACTTGAAAAATTCATCTGCCTCAAAACATTTCAGAAAGTTGCTCAGTGCTTTCGGCAAATTATCATTCAAATAATTTTCTCATAATAAAATTATAATTCAAAATCTTAATAAAACCAAACCAAAAGATAAATAATCATATCCAAATATATATCTAATATGAGTTCATTCAAAAAAATCAATATTTATAATAAATATAAACAACACAAAAATAATATATTTTGAATTAAAAATCATGTTAAAAATTATGTTAAATCGTCCATAATGTATAGTAATATAATAGTACTAGTATCTGCCTTATTGTTACACGCTGCCCAATTTCAAAGTCTTAAGCAGAAAACTATTTAAGTATTTTATGCGCCTTTGCCCTCAACATGGATAACATTTTTCATGAATAAATAAAGTATTCTGTCAACACTATAAGAATTTTATAAACACAGTTTATGATTAAAAGATTATGGATAGTTATGCGGTTTATTTCTCCTGCACTTGGTTTAAATAAGTTATAATAAGGTGAACAAACAATGGTTGTACGAAACTATAAAAAATGCAATCCCTATTAACATTAGAATTTCTTTGTTATCGTTTCTGAAAAGCGCATCCTTTAATTTAATAAAACATGTTCATTCAAGAATTTGTTAAATGGTAGGTTGGAAACGAGACTTTTCAAAAACAGTTTTATAAAAACAGATTTTACTATGTTTTACAGTATTTGAAAGTTTTACTTGTGATTTTACAACTGCAAATTTAATAGTTATTGGCTTATTTTGTTACGATATATACTGCGGCAATGCTTTCGAAGATTGTTGATTATTTTTTTCGAATATGACAGTCATTGTATTCTGAAAAAGTATTTTTAGAAAGTTTGCCTTTCTACGGGTGATCAAAACTTCACAACTAGTATATACTGGCATACTGTTTTACTGATCAAGCAAGTCAAATTACCTAATGTAAACTCTTGTCACCTCGTGGCTAACTTGGTATGTTGAAATGCAAATATTAAAACATTTTCCATTATCTACGTTGCCCCTGATAATAAATATCTTCATTATTTCAAGAGATATCTTGTTTCATCCACCTAAAATTATTTAGCTTTTTAGTATATTTTAGAACAGATACTCAACTTAAAGACCAAGTGGTGATTTATAAATTGTTACTTTTAAGATTGATAAAAATGTTCTATCATCGGATAAACCAGTGATAAATACTGCTCAATTCATATTTTCCTAAGAAACGTTCAAGAAGAGATTCGGCATTTACAGAACGATAAAATTCCAATTGTAAGGTTGCAAACACGATGATGTCTAGTTGTCATTGGTAGCTATTGTTGATCACAAATACTAACGATTCTCTCTACAGTAAAAGAAAGTTTTAGGAATTTTCGCCTGGCGCGCGCGCGCGTTTTCTCTCTCTCTCCTCAGAACCTTTTTAGTTACTGCACACTTTTCAATTACCGGAGTGACCCCTGCGTCCTCTAGCGCCATCTTGCGACATCGCTGGTAGAGTGCATGTCATCAGCGCACCGCATCCCGCCCATCGCCATGACACGGCGGAATAATCGGAGAACGCTACCTCTCTATGAGGCTACCCAGTTTTCATGGTGTCGTAGACCCCAATAAATACCTCTCTAGCTTACAAAATTTCTAAGTAGGCACCGACAATCGACCGGCTAGCAGTCAGCAACCCTAACCACTAGACCAAGGAAGCGGTATTTCATATTTTTATTTCAAATTGTTATGAAAAAGTGTGGTAATGATGACCTTAACGAATTGCAGCATCTGTGATTTCAGGACCAGAATTTCAGTTTACTTGTTATTTTGGATTTGAAATTAGTGAGGCATTACTCACAATGGTGCAAGGAAATGCACCTATCAAATTATCAATGTTTTTCATTTAATATGTGTTAATGAATATTTTTATTGTAATTCTAGGCATTGTAACGCCGGATTTCGAGCAGTAAACTTTCATTTAAGTCACTAAGAGACATAATACTTTAAGTCTATTCCGTTCCATCTGCACAAATGAAAGATTGAAAACGATATTGTATACAAATCACATTTGATTGGAATCGGATATCCGGTAACATTCTGCAAAGTATTGTATAAAAGCATAAATGTAAGCCCGCTTGTCCTCCTTTTTCTGTAAAAGACACTTAACAATAATGAAACCAAGCCATTGTTTCTTCCCCTTTTAAGCCGTTGAAATAATGCTTGCTGAAAATGAGACTCGCCAAGGATTTCCTTCAGCTGAACGTAATCCGTTTTATTTCGGATATAAATTCTAACAGCTAGGCCGCGAGAAGAACCACTGGCTTCGCTCGCTAACGTCTCTTCGTCCTTCAGTATCTCAAAATCTGTTCCGTTTCAGATTCCTTTACTTACTTTCTACCACTACCATAAGACCGTCTTAACGGTGGCGCACACACCACTCCTACACCCTTTCTTGCTCCTTCCTTTTTCTCTTCATAGTCAATTTTCATCTGCAAATATTGAACTAATCCTGATCCACCTTCTTTGCCTCCTCCCCTGCTCCTTCCATCTGCTTCTGCCCATCCTTCCATTCCTAGACAGAGCAAGAAAGCAAGCAAGCGCCACGCTACAGCTTTTTAGACGCCTGCTTTATACCGTCTTGTGTCGTCTCCATGTTCAAGTAGATGGGTGTCAAGTGATTTTCTTCACTTGGCTTGTTGCTCGTCCTCCTCGCGTTTCTTGCCCCGTTGACTACCACTTATTAAAGCATACCGGCAAGAAGCGTCAAGGATTTTCACCTTTTGCACATGGCCCAGCAAGATCAAACCTCCTTAGGTCTTGTATCTAATGAACTTAGTGTGAAACCTTTAGTTTTTCTGGAATGCTACAGATTTGTGCACGGTTTTGTAAATGATGAATAAGACTTCTAGTATCAAAAACTCTAAGTTGGTGTGCTAAAATAATCCACAAACTTGGAATAATGTGCAGTAATTTTAGTTGATATTATTTGTTATCTGCGGTTCAACCTTTGTAGTTCTAAATATACCTATAATTTTATGATGCATAAACTTATTATGTCTTTTTGAAATAATTTAATTTCAAATGATTGTATTGTATGCTATGTTTCTTCATATAACGAATTGTATGTCTTTTCGAAATTGGACTAATCTAGTTAAGAACTTTTCAACACTATAAATAAATTGATCCTGCACGCGAAAGATATTTTATATCTTAATTTTTCTCTGATATTTATATAAATTTTGTCACGACCTAAGTCATTCAAAAATAAGAGCGTAGTTCTATAGCAAAGAGCAAATACATGACTATTGTCACACTCTTGGCTAGAAAGTTAAGAAGAAATTTGCTAAATTTGATATATGCAGTTCACTAAATCGCATTATGAGTTTATTGCCTTATCACGGTTACCCAATAGAGTTACAACTTCTACCTTCATATCTGATGTAAATGACTTTCACATGTTCTTGAACCGTTTCCTACGAGCGGGAAAAGAGAAAAGATGTGTCACAAATAGGTCCGATCTGCTTGCGAATCTGCCTCGAATTGTCTTTCCTTACGCTTTACCCATGCTCATTCTAATTACTATACGTATAAGTGGGAAAACAACTCCAAACTACCAATCACGTTAAAGCGTAAAGCCGTTGTTTCCAAAAAATTCTGCGACATGCTAAGACGGTTTTACTTAAAGGACGATTTCCTCACAATAATGACAATACAAACACATACCACTATGAGTCTTATATTACATATCCCACAGTATCATTATTTAACAATGCTATCACCTATATATTAAAAATGTTGACTTCATTAAGTATGGAATGATTATGAACATAGTAGATTTTAGAACAGTGAAATGAATATGCCAGTTTTTTTTTTAAAAAAAGTGGGCTTAAAGTAGAATTTGCAACAGCTTAAATCCATTATGTATTAGAATATTCCCCTGGAGCTCAATTAGGAAGAATACTCATACACTTTTTTTTGATACTCTTGAGTATCTGTTATTGTTATGTCAATGGGTCTCCCATTAAAAACGGTAGCGGTCTAGGGAGAAAGAAAAAAGAACAAGAATTTGGTCCTTTAAGATCCTCAGGGTGGGAGTGAATAGGAGAAGCATTCAAATTATACCTAATTTGTTTATACTAGAAAAAGTGTAAATTATATAATTGTCAGATGTCATGATTACCATTATAATTTTCTTCGTTGCCATTGGCATTACTAAGAAGTGTGATCAAATGAAACCCGCCCGGGGCCTAATGCTAGGTCATCTGCACGTACCGATCTGCGGTAGTAGGGATGGGGAAAGCCGCATCTATATCACACCCTGGTAAGATATGCAGTTGACTTTCGTCGTCTGGCTCTGCAAGCACTGCGCAAATATGGTGGCGTTTCCGAACCCTTCAAAAGTACAGGTAAGTACAGACCTGATGTAATATCTCGCGACTTTTATTCCCCGCGACCTCTCAAGACATTTCCGAAGAGCAAACGCTTTCACATCGATGATGAAGTTCAGGCTGCAATCAGCAACCATAGCCTTTTTTTTTCGGTGAAGCAATAGGATGCATATCTGCATTCCCAGGGTGACTTCTCCTCAGAGAGTATCTCACTTTTAACCCTTAACCCGCTAAAAAGGAGGTACTCTCTGAAGACAAGTCACAGGGTGTACGCCACACCTAAGAAGGCTATATATGGAAAATTTGGTGTAAATTGCTGTGATCTTCAGTACCTATCAAGAAGTGATTGAGCTGTGTGTAGAGAGGGGAAAAGGCTGTTACCGTCTATTAGATTTTATCATAATAAGTACCTCCAGGGTGGCCGAGTCCTCATAACTGGCAAATGCCGGGGATGTACCCTAAACTTAGGCCTGGAACGTTTCCTTCCTTAAAAAAATATCCTTTCCTAAGTTATCATTTCATGTATCATCAGTTTTCACCGCCTGTGGAGCCTCAGTAGTAAAAACGGGCGTTAAACACAACACAAAAATCATAATATGTATTATACTCGGCTGGGTAGTTGCCATATACCCGCACGAGTACTACCGCCATAGATTACTGGCCGCCTTTTCTGTCAGTTTCCTTCCTGTTTCTGCTATGAAAAAAGTGAGAGTTTGCATATTTAGTTGCGATCTAGAAACTGCTAGAGTCCGTAAATTGCTGCAAGAAATGCTTGCTGATAATGAAATTGATAATAAATTCATTTTAATAGAAATATGAGGAACTAGTTAATAATGATGATGATGATAATAATAATAATAATAATAATAATAATAATAATAATACTTATTCAGACGTGGACGGTGGGGAAATAATATTTGAAACGATTAGTGAAACGCCTGTAAATTTGACAAAGTAATGTAATATTTTTACCGGCAAAGATAAAGTAACAAAGTTTGAAAAAACCACATAATTTGAAGACATCAGAATACGAAACCAAAATATTGTTATGCATCTTTCAGGTACAGCTGGTATCGGTGCCGATTTGTTAATGACATAATGATTCGAACAGTCACTGCACTGCTGCAAATATTTGTCAAGAACGAGATACTAAACAGACTGATGATGCTGAAATGAAACCGGAAAGAATGCAATTATGATGGTGCAATTTAATTGAACACTAGTGACCAGAAGAAACTTAAAACAATTACGATGCATAACTTAACAAAATCTGGGGAATGAACTGAGGTTACTTACTGCAGCAAGGATATATAGATGCTGGAATTTTACGAACTTCTTCTGTCTTTAACATCGTAGGCCTAAAAGTACAAGTAATAAACTACCAACAATCCCGATCATAGTAATGTGCAATGGTTATTTTGGCGAGAGTTAGAGCGAGTCTAGTGAAATATATCACTCACAAGAGAACTCACAATAAATGTTTACCAAAAGCAACTCGAGGTAAGGCTGCTAAAGTTTGCGCAATTGAAGATGTCGGTTACACCCGGAAGGTACAAGAAAGAGCTACCAAACCAGGTAAATGTACAGTATGTCCCAGGAAAAAGACTGAAAACAAAATCGCGCTGTAACAAGTGATGTGTGTGAAGCAAATGAGCTCCTTTGATTATAATTATTTTCAATCTCTTCTAATTATTTTTTAGTATAAATGTATTCAATAAGTGTGAAAGAGCAATGGGGATGATATGTAGCCCTGGGTATTAGGTTAATCTGGTCTAACTTTTTTTACAGATAGGTTAATTTTTTGGTCAAATATTAAAACGTTCTCATTTCAAATACAACAACATTTCAATACAACAACAGTATCTGCAAAAATGTTACATAGTAAAGCAAATTTGAAGTTCATGTCATACAGGAGTGCTGCTAAAGTACTAAGGTAAAGAAAAATCACTCGACTCCTCAAAGGTTAAATATTCCTGCTTTTGTTTGTGTTTACTATTGATTTATATTTATAAGTTGGCATGGTGGAACTTCTGTTAATCACGTCTCATATATCATTGCTGCCATTGTTAAATTTATTATATATGCATAATATATACCATTAATAATTTACTTTCAGTTTACTTATCTTCGAATATATTCAATACTTGAAATAATAGCAAATTCAACACCAATTGAAAAGGAGCAAACAATTATTCATATAAGTGGCAAAAGAATCCATAATCTACATCCGGTCAGATGATTTGGATTTCATCGTAAAAAGTTTATATATCTAGAAATTAATCATGCAAAACCATTGATTATAAATTTGAATGTTTCTTCATTTAGGCCATTATCTTATTGCTGTATATCGAATTTGCCCTATATACGAACGATTTTTATATGTTTATTTACGGACACTCTTTAACATCTCAGGTCATAAGCGTCCCATTCTATTCAGGGCCTGAAACAGCCGACAAATTTTGCTCAGAGGCCTCTTTTTTCAGGCTTGAGGTTCTTTATCGTGCCGTAAATGTACGACATGGGATCCACGGCTTTACTTCCCTTCCGAAGGAAGCCATACTTAGGATTTTTACGCCCGAAATAATCCATCGATCCTGGCCGGGTTTGAGCCCACGATCTTGGGTTTAGAAGACAAGTATGGTTATCACTACACCACCAGGACCAACTATACGAACGAGTACAATAGTTTCAATAATAAACTCATCTGAAATAGTGGCTCCTATAATGTTGTTCTTTCGGTTTTCCGGTCCTTATACAAAGAAGTTTGTTGACTATTTTCTATCCTTTTAATAAGTGTATCATTAACTGTAAATATTTAAATATATTACAGGTTGAACCCACTTTTCCTCTTATTCTGTTATTGGTTACTTGTTGTTGCTTTAATTTACCATACTTAAAGCGATCTGCAGATTTCTGATCCTGTGGAAATGAAGTGATGTTTATTTTACTTTACCTGCATATGAGTAAGTGATCTTTCTCTGTGATATACCTAATTTTCATTGTTCTTAACGCATCTAATGAAAACAGTACCTTATAGCCCCTGTATGAAAATGCGATACCTCTTTTTAATGAAACCGTTAGTATATATAATGCTTTGTTAGTAATGTTCCCTGTTCTTCAAATTTTCTTAGTAATTTAAACAAAGTACCCTAAGAACCTTTAAACGCTTATTTAGTTATTCGTATTTTTCACTATTTTTGTCAATACACACTAATTTATAGAATTCATGTTACAAATTAGAACATTTTTTTTTTTTTTTGAGTAGTGTTTAATGCCCGTTTTTTTACTACTGAGGCACCACAGGCGGTGAACACAGATGCTACTGAGATGAAATGATATATTGGGAAAGGATTTTTTTAAGGAAGGAAACGTTCCAGGCCTATGTTTAGGGTACCTTCCCGGCATTTACCAGTTACGAGGACTGAGGAAACCTGGAAAAAACCACAGTTGGGGAGGACGGTCCTGGCCGGATTCGAACCCCAGACCTCCCGCTCATGAGTCCGCGCCTTAACGACCTCGACCACCCGTGGTGGTCATATTAGAACATAAACATTAACAATATCGACATAGCATTGCCAACTAACAAGCTACTAAGCATATAGCTAGACATTCCCTGTTAAATTTGCTTCTTTTTGGAATCTCTCTCTGCCGCCTACTCTGATTTCCATTTTTTTACTTTCGGCATAATGGAGCTAAGAAAGGGAGGAAGGAAAAGAGGGACTGACTAATTATTACAGCCCCAGGGCTACCTACTTGAAGCATACGAAAGTTCTCAGGTGACTGCATGTATAAACTCCTTGACGGAGGATGGATGTGTGTATATCCCAAAAGATGAGTTAAAAGGTTCTGGCAAGCGTTGCTGAGCCCAGAACGAGCATAACCTTATCTCCTTTCCATGCGGCAAGATTCCAGCCGCCATCTCTTATACTGTGTGTATCTTTGCACAACCTTTGGTAATCTCTTGTAATGTTATACTAAGATCTTTTCCTCAATCCCCCTTTCCTGTTTCCCTCCTGCCTTCCTTCTTACCCATCTTTTTCCATGTAGGATTAGCGTACCTCAAAATTCCTTCAGTTAACTTGAAGGTGTTTTTCTTTATTTTAACTCCGTCGTTAGTCAGTGGAAATGTGTACATACTAGAGTGAAGTTTTTAGGGTGTTAAAGCAACGGGATGAACGGCTACGTCAGTTTTCTTCCTAAGTAATGCCTGCTTTTGCAAATCAGTAACTTTACATATCGTTCTATATCTTACGTCCCTTTAATGACTGTTTACAAAACTCCAATTTAACGAAATCATAGCAACTTAAGAGTTGAGAATTCCTTACTCAACCACAAAGTGTAGCGAAGAGATGTATGCCGAATTTTCACTAAGTTCCCAAAATTAAAGGAAAGCATATTCTCCAGTATATGAGGGCTGTTCAATAAAGGATGATCAAACTTTATGACAAAATACTTTTACATGTCCTCATAAGCCTTCACCGCTGCTTTTGATAATCGTTTAATTTGGATGAAATTAAAAAGTCACATAGGGCTAAATCTGGACTATACGGAGAGTGGGGGACACACTTAACGTCGATTTTTGTGAAATATTCAGGAACAACATTTGTGATCTTCGGTCGTGCATTGTCGTGGTGCGGCATCCAACTTGTGGCACGAAAATGTGGCCGTTTACGTGTAACATAACCTTATAGAGTTTGCAGAAGATCTCTACAGTAATGCCCAATTACAGTTATTGTTTGTAGAAAAGACCTTGAATATAAAAAAAAAAAAGAAAAGAAAGAGATGACTATAACGTTCCCAGTAGTACCAACCACTTTTGCTTCTTTTGGTTTCCGTGATGTTGGAGAATTCCGCACAGAGCTTTGCTGTTTCCTCTCAGGATCGAAATTATGTAGTCAAATAACATAATCAGTGATTACCTTTAATAGAAACTCCTAATATTTTTGTAACGTCATCTTTCTCTGCATGAATAGCTGCAAGCGAACGTCCTTTTTGTTCGGGAATTAGCAATCTTGGAACCCACTGTGCACAAATATCTCTCACATGCAACTTTTTTGTTGCTAACATGAGGGTGGACCCCAGTGAAATTTTCTGAATTTCTGAAGTATTATTAAACGTATTAAATGATCCTCTCTCACAGTAACAGTGGCGGTGTTAATATTCTCTTATGTTAGAACATAAACTGTAGTCCCGGATCCACCTTCCTTAGAAATTAATTGTTTCTCCCTATTTAAACATTTTAATATTATTCGACCTGTGCTATAGGGAAGAGTAAACTCTCCATGCTTTGCACAGGACTGAGCCGGAGAGTTTATGAGACGAAAACAGAATTTCAGACCAGCACATGTTCGCCGCGTGTTACCTCCTTTTCTGTAAACGGAATTGAACATGTCTCAACTTCCACACCTCTCACAGGTCAGAACCGGATGTGAATACAATAAACTAGTAAAACGTGAAGTTATGTTAACAAATTATTGTAAAGTTAAATTTTAGCGCGAGAAATTATGCCTGTGAAAAAGTATTCATTCTTTATTGAACATCCTTCATATATCAATGATGCGTTTATTCAAATAGTTAATTGTATCTATTTATCTCTTTACTAATCTAGTGCAGTATACTCCTTGGAAAAGGTGTTTCACTCTGTTGTCCACCTATATATTGATTTGAGGTAGATATATAATAGAAAAATAATTGCAAAGAGTGCTGAATTCTCAAGGTAATAGAGATATCATGGTCGCTCAATACTCGGAGAAAACTTTATTGTTCCATGGAATGTACTTAATTATCGGCGTTGCTAATAGCTGTTTATTATTTGCCACTACTGGCAAATATTACATTTCTCCAAGTTTTCACAAAATACTCATACTCAAGTCGAGAACTTCGGAATATCTCATACTAACTCATAAAGTCGCAACGTTACGGGCGACTTAAAACCTATATAATTACATTCCTCTGTGTTGGAACTTTTAAAATACAAGGATATTAGTGTTTTATAGTATCATGCTAACTGAATTAAAAGCACAAAAGTTTTATGCAGTCGCCTGGAGGCTTTTGATGCCAGGTGCGTATCTGTGTAACCTCATAACCCATGACATCTCTGAAGGCTCTATAGGTGCATCGTGTCAAACACATGAGATCCACTCATGTAGGATTTGTCTGGGTCTGTTGATGTTGATGGTGCAAATGTTCCATGGTCTCGTGATTATTGATATCTTTTAGGTGGAGTAATTAGTGATCTTAAACCGTTTCGACTACCAGCAAGTGAGTTAGTTTTTTTAATGATTTATTTATGGACGCTCTTTAACAGCTCAGGTCGTCAGCGTCCGACAAATTTTGCTCAGAGGCCTCTCTTTCGGGCTTGAGGTTCTTTTTCGTGCCGTAAATGTACGACACGGGACCCACGGCTTTACTTCCCTTCCGAAGGAAGCCATACCTAGGATTTTTACGCCGCGAAAAAATCCATCCGTCCTGGCCGGGTTCGAACCCGCGATCTTGGGTTTAGGAGGCAAGTATGGTAACCACTACACCACCAGGACCGACGTGAGTTAGAGTGTTTATCATAGATAAGCAGAATATACTGTGCTTACTGGCAGTGATGAGCGGTCTTTAAAAGGTTTAGTTACTGGTAAAAGCATTGCCACACAAAATAATGTAAAATATGCTCTATTCAAAAACTTGCCTTGTCATCCTTTTATCATTCACGATGAGTACCACTGCACTATTTAAACTTTTTCCGACCGTCAAGGCTACTTTAGACACTACATATGACATCACAAGCTGGTGCCACAGTTGAAACTATTGTACTGACGTAGTAAAATAAATAAAACTACGTTATAACTCTTTGATGTAGGTCGGTTCTGGTGGTGTAGTGGTTACCATACTAGCCTCCTACACCCAAGATCGCGGGTTCGAACCCGACCAGCACCGATGGATTTTTTTCGGGCGTAAAAATCCTAAGTATGGCTTCCTTCGTACATTTACGGCACGAAAAAGAACCTCAAGCCTGAAAGAGAGGTCTCTAAGCAAAATTTGTCGGCCGTTTCACGCCCTGAGTTGAATGGGACACTGATGACCTGAGATGTTAAAGAGCGTCCTTAAATAAATCAATCAAAAAAATATTTGATATAGCATCTGGAAAGGACAATTAATGACATTGCTGAGTTAGATAGAAATGTAATTAATTAGAGAGATGTAAAATCAGCTGGTTGCACACAAATCCAATTGTTTGTTACCCAGTCACGCATCTCCATCTATTATGTTGTATTAAAATGTATTTCGTGAAACATACACTTTAAAAATCAGCTAGGTGTGTTTTCCCCATCTCTGTTATTCACAGTCTGATTGATAAATAAACTGATATTAACGTTTATTCATGTTCCTGATAGATATGTTCTGCCATATGAGAGAGCTCATTTTGTTGCTGCTACCAACTGTATTAAAATGGTTTAATTTTATCTATAAACATTTAACATTAATAAGATCTCATGTTTTTCATTGAACAAAACATTACCAGTAAGTTTTGTTACATACATTGCATTCATTTCAGACTATTAGACCGTAAAGTTGAAAATAGAACTACACTGGGGTACGAATCCACAAACAGATTTTGTTTTTGTATATCCATAACTTTCACTATTGCGACTTAAATGTGTAACAAGAAACAACTGTATATAAAAATATACATTCGTATCACATTGGACTATTATGAAGGCAAATAAAGAATATGACGACCATAAACAATACTTGCTTGTTGGAATCAATGAAAGAAAATTAATACAAATAAATAGTATGAGAATACTTTAGACGGCAATTTGCGATTCGGCGTTACAGCTTCTTTGTGCTTACAGTAGCACGGTTATGTTACATAAATAATATATATTATCTATAGCATACACTTATAATGCTTAGCAAATAATTTTTGAAATGCTAATGCTAATACCCATCAATTTGTATATACCTGTGTATAAAAACCGCAATTTTCTATGCAACTGCCAAAATGGCGCTACATTCTTTTACTCGGTTGTAGCCGAATAAACATGATGGAATAGGCTAGGAAAGAAAGAATAGCAGGGGAAGGATGTTCTCCAGCAGGCTCGTGAGGTATAGCTAGAGGGGGTGCACAAGCAGAACCAGCCAGATGCCAGGACAGAAACTTTCTTATCGCCACACTGCACTACCCTAGCCCACCTTTCAACCTGCAACCAGAACTATGGAATGAAATTATATAAAATGTGGGAATGGAAAATTTGTGGTAAGTAATTCTCCATCACAGCATTCGCCTAGGTGTTAAGGAAAGCGTGGTCAGAATGGTCGACTCCAACAGATTTGAACCCAGGACCTCCTGATGTAGCGTTACCGTCTGAGCCACCCCATTCAGTATAAAAATTTTGGAATAAGAAATGTGTTGGAGATCATGGACATCGAGGCTTTTTTGCTATCTATTGGATATGGCGCACAATATTTTAACTTCAAGTTGTAAATCATAACATTTTCCTACAATAACAGTTTATTAAAACTGTCAAAAGAATGTTGCTTATTAGCATGGAATACACTAGGCTCGGTCCAGATTGGTCTGATCTTTTTCAAAGTATTCTCTGTTGAGTTGAATGGACTTTGCCCAACGCTTCTGCCAGTCCTGGAACAGTGTTGGAAGTTCTCCTTTGACATTTTCTTCAAAACCGCCTCAAACTTTTTCTCGACGGCCTCGGAAGTGCCAAAACGCTCCCCCTGTGCTCCTTATTCAGACAAGGAAAGAAATAAAAGTCGCAATGGGGCTAAGTCTGGGGAGTAAGGAGGATGGACACATTCGAAGTCCCTACACACTTGCACTCGCACTATCTTCTGTTCAGGAGTCAGTAATCTTGGGATCCACCTCGCTAAACCCGTCTCATGTTCAAGTGATTTGCAAAATCGAGCATGAACTGCATGAGAAATGTGTAACATGTCTGTAAGTCTGTTAATTGTTATTGGTCTTTCTTCACGAACAATGACGTCAGCTGTGTTAATAATGGTTTCGTTTAGATCGGTTGCTGGAGCTCCTGGACCGCCTTGCTTTGTTGTTGACACCCGGCTCTCCTTAAACTTCTTGAATCATTGAAGTGCTGTGCGTTGTGCCAGAACGTCATCATCATATGCCTTATACAACAATTTGTAAGCCTCCATGCCGCATTTCTGCAAACGAAAGCAAAGCTTCAACGCAGCATATTGCTCATCAAGAATCAACCCCGCTTATGTGTAGGAATTTCTTTGCTGTGCATGATTAAAAAACAAACAAATTGTTGTTGTTTTAGTCTTAGTTGACTTACCCTCGTAATTGCAAAAAGAAGAAGTCAGTCCATTTTGTAATGGCGACTTTTTATAATAAAGTTGAGGATTTTAACAGCATTTCAAAGAAGTTCCTTTAATGGAGCTGGTATTTTTGTATCTGCTAAAGCTTACCTATAAGGGGGGGGGGACTCTACAGAGGATTTAAAAGGTTCACAATAACGTTTACTTACCAGAGTACTTTCTTTTACGGATTCTTCTGGTTTACATCTTATAAAACCTAAAATCCTGAAATAATATTCCGCTTCAGTGGATTTCTAGTTGAAAGAACAACATTTACAGCTTCAAAATGTTTCTTGCAATTACATTTTACCGTTTCATCAATTCTTGAAACTGTATTATTGGAAAATGAAGTTCCTCTTCATTGCTGGAAAATATTGACGCCGTATTCGTGTCAATGTATTAGGAATAATATCTGACATAATACTGATTTAACTATTCTAAATAGGGCAAACGAGAGACATGGAGCTATTTCTGGTTTTTTATTCGCCTCTGTAATATCGATCCTCTGGATGTTCAGAACTTCCTGCTTGAACTCACAGTGATTGGAGTTTGGTAGTAAGATGCGTGATGAGCTTGGAAGATTTTAATGATCGATCACTGAATGCCTAGGATTCGAATTTCAAATAACCATAAGGATTTGGCCTTCTTGTCATCATAAGAGAAAGTTCTGCAGGTAATTGAAGTACCTTTCCTTAAGAACGTACGCATTATCATCTTCAGTCCCATATGTCGCATAAAAATGTTCTATGCTTCTAAAATAGAAAGCCGCTTTGGCATATTATCATGGCACAATCGATGTCATATAGTGATCAAGTGAATATAGGAACCACCATTAACTATGCATAAACAGGATTTTCATTATTGTTATAATAAATGTAGTTCAAATAATAATTATTAAGAACAGTGCCAATATTTCCTTCTAGAAAAAGAAGTGTTTGTGAAAAAGTTTTGCAATAACGTTCTGAGAGAGCATGGAACTGCTAGTAGTATTTTTATTATTTATTAAACTTAATTTAAGTATTTAAAATAAAATAAATGTCGCTAAATTTCTATTCACCTTTGACAAATTTGTTGTAATAGTTAACATCTTTCCCCATTCAGAACTTAGTTCTGAATATGCTGTTTTTACTTTTGTAATATTTTTATTATAATTTATGATACATTCTGCCTTCCTTGTAAAACGTCCTTCCTGCTTAGCCAGATTTCTTGTTTTAATATAATTTGTATGATAAATATTTATTCGTTTCTTAGGCAGATATTCACAGCTGTCGTGCAGTAAGTACAATAATATGATATAATTTAGTAGCGCAGTTGACTAGGTACTACCATCGCGATCTCAATTTTAATATTTGTTGCCAACAAAATCTCAGTATGTTACTAAGTATTTTCCCATTTCCCGATTTAATTTCACCAATACTCCTTTTTCTTCTCTCTTTCAGCACGTTCGTACTGTCATTTCATTCAAAACTTATGAGTAACGACCAACGATGTTTGTGATAGACACGGCAGCTGTCACCCATATTTATTAATCTTGAGACATTGGTGTAAATTGTTTTCTGGAAAGGCAAGCATATCAGCCTGGATTCAAAACTTCATATTTCCTGGGAATGTAATATTTATCTTGGAGCCACTAGGTTACAGACTAGTGGCCGGAGTTACAAAATATTGCACAGAAACGCTGTAGAGAGCAGTATGGATGTTAGACAGTAAGGATTAATTAGAAGACGTTGTAAGATTCCTTAAACTCGTGTTATTTCACATCTAGTTTGGGCGTAGAGGCTCAACATCAGAGGTTGTGACCTCTATACCTAAGATAAAGCATACAACAAAATTAAATCATGTGACCTTGATGTAGTAATGTAGGCATTTGAGTGTCAGCACACAAACATATATTTTTTCTGCTTATTTCAGCTGTTCTTTATCGCATATTTATTACAGAGCTAGGAAATGCTTCCTTAACGAAGAGTAAATTTTGTGAATATGAAGGAACCTAGCGGTAGGAGTTCAGCAGACTGATATTTCTCCAGGATATAAAGCTGTGACATATTGTAGGATAATATAGGCTAGTTTTTCCTCCGGCTGTCCCTCTCCTTCGGCAGCCAATTTATATGTATAGGTGCAATTTGGACAAGGAAGAGTGAGGAAGAAACAATTTTTTCCCAACCTCTCTCTAAAGAAATACCTAAGGGTTGAAAGGAAGGGGGCAGAGAACACATTCTCTGGAGCTTTGTTGTTTCTCTCTTCATTTTCGCCCCCCCCTTTTTTTTTCCTGTTTGTGGGAAAACGACCTACAGATCTTTGTAAAGGTAGTTTCAAAGATATTATATAATGCGCAAAATATTCAATTTAATATAAACATAACTTTTTAAAAGCATCAAAGTATTTACGGTATTTAACCGGGAAATATTACAAAATTAAAAGTAGAAAAAATGAGAATTTCTTCATTTCATGTATGGCATATAGACTTGAAAGAAAACATGTTTAAGGATTTGTGAGAACCGTGGCAAGTATACTTTCTAACAAGTGATAGTTGAATAGATATAAGCTGTTTAATGAGGTAATGAAACAATGTGAGAAAGTATGATGCAGAATTAAAATTAAGTTAAATATGATTATAACTCCCAGATATTTAACACAGCCTATTGGATGATATCGGTTACAATAGGATTGGATCATCGTTATCACCACCCAGCGATTATAGGTTTAAAAATAGGATCCCATATCAATTATTTGTCTATTTTTTCAATGTTGGTTTTTATATTCGGTCTTTCACGCACGAGTCGGTACTGGTGGTGTAGTGGTTACCATACTTGCCTCCTCTACCCAAGATCGCGGGTTCGAACCCGACCAGGACCGATGGATTTTTTCGGGCGTAAAAATCCTAAGTATGGCTTCCTTCGGAAGGGAAGTAAAGCCGTGGGTCCCGTGTCGTACATTTACGGTATGAAAAAGACCTCAAGCCTGAAAGAGAGGCCTCTGAGCAAAATTTGTTGGCCGTTTCACGCCCTGAATTTAATTGGACGCTGATGACCTGAGATGTTAAAGAGCGTCCATAAATAAATCAATCAATAAAAAAAAATAATATTTCACGCACGGATCGCTCACTTCACGGTATAGGGTGGATCCAGTCTCACCAGTAACTTCCGGGGAATCGGATATTCCCGTAACTGGATCAAGTTCTCACGATTGCAATACAATTTCAATGAAAATAAGTGCTTATCTTATGACAGGAAATGTTGGAAATATTATTTCTAGCGTCATTTAAGGAATTTTTGCTTGACCATATCATTTATCTACTAAAAATGAGTCAATTTCTCGCCTAATATTTTTTAAATTCTGTTAATATATGAGAATTTGTTCTATACACCTTATTTTTCAGGTTTATTTATAGACAAAAATCACATAGAGTTAGATTAGTTATCGAGTAGAAACTCTTATTCAATTTGTATAGTTTTTCCTTAATAAGCACTTATTACCTTCACTTCTAATGGAGAATAAATCCGATTTTTCTAAAAATTGTTACATTGTATCACATGGTATCTTTATATAAGTAGGAACAGCAGAATATTTGTTAAAAACAACTTTCTAACGTTCCTGGAATAATTAGTTTTCATATGCAAATCATACATAAACATTCTTTGTTGTAACGTCATGTCAGCAAATTATGAAAACTTTAGTTAAGCACACACCTTAACGCTCTACAGCAAAATATATGCAAGATCACAGCATTCAAACAAATTCTACTGTTGCTGCAATGAAATTGGGCAGATTCGAAGTTCGCACATGCGCCATACCATTAGCTACTATAGCTAGAATTACCGCTATGTGAGCGGGCGACTATACTGTGAAAGATCCGGTAGTAGCATCCTTGGCTAATTTTTCTCAGTTTAGATCAAGCATTTATGCACACAAAATGTAATAAAATGTGAATACTAAATCAAAATTTGTCAGAAAATCACAATTTAGAAACCTCACATTCCATTTTACATGTTAATCTGTGCGCTATTTTCCTTTCCATTTCTTCTTATATGCTTTACAGAGATAAACTTCTTAATGTCATATGTTATGTTTCTTATATACTTTTTGGTAACTCCGGTTTTTCAAATCATCTTTGAATATATACAATCTGTCCAAATTCGCCGTGCAATTTTCGGAATAGGCAACTCACATTAGGTAAAGCAGCAGTAAATTTAACAGCCATCAACATCTGACTACTGAGAAAGAGCTACAGACAGACACTTCTTATGTTTATGTAGTGTATTTTACTTTCATTGCATAAAAATCTTACTCCTGTGAAATAACGCTAAATGCAGCAGATCAGAATTGCTAACAACTACAAGAAATTAGATTTAATATAGTACACAAGTATAGGAGAATATAAACATGTATTAATAAATGTGCAATACATTGTAATTTACTTTGTAACTTATTGGCTAACGAAAAGGTTAAAGGAAGCAACCATAATATAATGTCTAATTTTGTTTATTGATAGAACCCATGCAAGATGCAACCATGTGGTAGGCCTGCCATGAAATAACTCGAGGTTATAGCTTGAGAAAAATAATATGCAGCTATTCTGGGACATTCTGGGTAGTAGCTATTAGGTAAGATGTTGAAGTATGTTCTCATTGCCAGCATAATGTTTTCTTTCCTATGTACGCACCGCGCAGATATAGATAAGCACATATGCATATGTAGTTTACGAAAAATAATAGATCTATGCAATGATAGGATTATCTTTTGTATTTTTTGCTTATAATTATATTTCTTAAGCGCTATTTCATAATTAAAAGAAATAAAATTGATTAATATTTATACTATGTAATGCAAAATTAGTCTTCTAATTAACCTCATATTACTAGCCGATTTTAAACCAGTTTAGGCCGTTATACTGAAGCACTGGTTTCCTGCAAAATGCACGCCACTACATGCTAAACATGATTTAATCTTAGAAAATTAGTGTAATCAATTTATTCAAGTTCCTCTGGGACTGGATTGGAACAGAGGAACGATTCTCTGAACGTCTGCTGCACCCAAAGGCTAACCGATTGTGGCTATGCTACCAATGGGATACTTCAAGATGGAGTGAGTTGAGGGGGCGTCCAGGATCCAGGGGTGCGGACATAGACGGTCCCTAATATTGTTTCCAGATGCAGCACCCGAAACTGCCGAAGCCTCCTCTCCAAATAGCTCGAGTCCTCAGAAGCGTCTCTTCATACCAGACACCAGGATAGAAACATTTTAAAGCGCAGGTCACCGTAACACCGTCAAAGCACCAGCCCACTTGCCTCGCATTTTCGATCCTGCCATCAAAATCAACGGAATGAAACGAGAGGAAATGGGAAAGTAGAAATTGTGCAAAGAAAAAATCGGTCCCAGCATTCGCCTGTGCGATCAGTGGGGAGAGGGGAAAAAAATGGAAGAAAGAAAAAGAAAAAAAAAAAAGAAAAGAAGAAGAACAAAGAACAGAATGATCAGCTCCAATAAATTTGAACCCGGAACCTCTCGAATGAGATTTCTCTTTCTTAGAAATCAGCGGATACGTTACCCGTTAAGTTAAATAATAGAAAATATTACGAAAAAAAATAATAGTATTTTCTATTATTTACTTAGTCAGCCGAAAGACAGGATTCCTGAAATATCAATCCAATGCGATATCAGAGAAAAATAAAAAACCCAGCGGTCAACTGAGTGATGGATTCCATGATTCCATATTTCCATATCGTGTAAATACTTATCGAATTAGAATTAGAAATCTACTATTAAAATGTGAAAATGCTTATTCCATTTACTTTTAAGTTATCAGAAAAAAACATTTAACTCCTCTGACAGGGATAAGAAACCTACAGTTATTATTACTGATAAATATTAAATGCTAGACGAAGGTAACCATTGCAATTTAAACACACACATCTATTTCCAGGCCTGATTAGCTCCACTTTATCCATTTTTAATATTCCAGTTTCTAAATAACTAAACTGCTGTTGAAATGTTACACATGAATCGTACAAAGGCTTCGCTTTTAAACCCTGCTTAGTGATCGTGTTCTTCCTCGTGCAGAAAATAGATAGAAAAGCATGGTTTCTGGAATGTCTGGAAGCTTACGGATGTTTTTTCTTGCTAATTCCTGTTTCTTCTCGGTTTGTTTTTTTCACAATCCGATTCTTTGCAGGAACTCTGTTTGTTTCTTTTAGAAAAATTTTCTTCTTCCTCCGTGGAACGCGGTTTGTTGTCCCTTCTATTCTTTGAAGCCATTCCCTTCCTTTCCTTTTTCCTGCGTCTTTGGCTTTGGAAATAGACGTATATATAATCCTCGTGTATATGCACAGGAGAGCCCGTACGTCAGCTGCGCCACCACCGCCACCACCACGAGATTTTAATACACGTAAAATTAAAATTAGGAACCCTCCCCTTATCCCGCCGCGCCTTGATTTGCATCACGTAATGGGGAAAGAAGAAGGCCTGGGAAGCCGCTGTCGGTCCAAGCTTCGCTTCTCTCTCTTCGTCACCATCCCTTTCCCCGTACCACCTTCTTCTGAGCAAGATGGTGCCACCCTCATCACTGCAACTCTTCAGTTTGGCAGCAAATGCTGCCTGTGTATGTGTCACTTGGTTCGACAACTTCCGCTACAGGCCTGCGTTTTCTCCTTCAGGAGCCATGTGACTACATCCCAGCTTTGGTAGAAATTCTGTAACATTTCACATCTGTATGCTTTCCCGGGTAAGGAACCATTGCATAACCATCACCAACAGGCAAAGTCCCGTCCATATATCTCAAGGTAATTTTATAAGAGAGTAGCAAACTTTTCCGAAATGCATCATATCTAAATTTAGCTGGAACTTACTTTTCATGGTGGAGTAAAATTCTAATATTATTTCTTATGCAACCTTTCTCTATTGAAAACCAAAACTCATCCCCAACTGTAGACGACTACCATAAACTCTTTTAGAAGAGATGTTTTATATATAGCAAAAGAAATATCACTTTAAAACAATAAATATGTATTAAAATAATAATTTATTTATTACATTTTCTAGCCAGTGATGAGCAGGAACCATTTCTCAGTTAGGAAATCTACCAATGTAGTTAGTAGTCAATGCCACATAAGCGAACAATTCAGCAACTTAATGTGCTTTTCTAGGAATTAAGTTACAGTGTGGTGTAAACTAAACTATCATGTTGAAATGGCATGACTTCGGGAGGACCCCGAAACTAGAATTCAGAATCTCACCTATTAACTGCCAACTCAGGCATAAATTCACCGTAATCTAGATGCAGTATTGTTGCTGCGAGTGGAAAACAAAATATGTCTCTGCTAATCTGAAATACAAAAGATCTGTTATCCAACATTTGGCTGATGACTCTATGAGAGCCTATATTAGCATAAATTTGAACATTAATCAGAGTACTTAAAGGTAACAAAATAAAGATGATCATAGAATAGCTTTATGTTCTGGGTTGAAACATTTAAAACTCGGTTATACAGCCAAAGCTCACTTTAAAGTATCCCCTGCTGCCAATATTTATTTAAAGGTTTCTATAATGATATGGGAATATTGAGCATTACCTGCAATAAAGAATGATGAAAGCTGAGGATACTGAAACTTAATTTAACCTAGAGCTTAGCTCAAACTGTAACTGTAGGCTTAGAACTCGTATTCGGGAGGTTCCCGGGTTCAATCCCTGCAGCTAACTAACCTGACAGAGATTTTCCATGGTTTCGATAGTCCATTTTCAGAAAGGGCAATTCCGGGTTGGTACTTCTGTGCCACAGATTCATTTTTCATTTTTAGTTCATCCCTGTATGTGTATGTATTTGTACTGTCGATCCATTCATGGAGGCCCTCTGTGTTTATGTGAGCTCTATTCGTGGCTTTCCGACTGACCCGGACATTAGCTTGTAAGTTCCAGGTTCCTACCGGAGGAGGGTACATATTCAAAGAAACAGAAACTAGTAATACCATAAAATGAGGTCATAACTTTGTTTTCCATAAAAATGAGCAAAAATGCCTACCTCATACTGATAATCGTGCCCTTCAGCAACCTGATTTGAAATATTATTGACTTCCTTATATTCACAGGTTATTTCCTCTATTAACTACGCTTCATTTGGCTGCTTGTAAGGTCCATTGCCATGGCATGTCGATCCTGGTGGTGTAGTGGTTACCACACTTGCCTCCTAAACCCAAGATCACGGGTTCGATCCCGGTCAGGACCGATGGGTCTTTTCTGGCGTAAAATCCTAAGTATGGCTTCCTTCCAGTCGTGGGTACCATGTCGTACATTTACGGCACGAAAAAGAACCTCAAGCCTGAAAAAGAGACTTTTGAGCGAAATTAGTGGGCCGTTTCACGCCCTGAATTGAATGGGACGCTGATGACCTGAGATGTTAAAGAGTGTCCATAAATAAACAAAAACAAAACAAAAAAAATCTCACGATTCTATTTTGAACTAAGCAAAGAGCTACTATTTTTTTTAGTTTTTTAAAGAAAAAAAAATTATTTAGAGATGTTCGCGCCCTACTGGAAATGAATAGTGTTTGTAAACCTATACGCCAATATATCACCCCCTCTATCAATGACAAAATCTTGGATTACACTTAATCTATTATTCAATACATCCACAATTTACTTATATGCTTTAGCCCATGTAGTTTGTTGTAAGTTACCAGACTTTACATAAACACATCAAAAAGTAGCTGAATTCTTTCGCACTATAAGCATGTTTATGCGATACCTTTCTTAAAGCGCTGACTTCAATCTTGTAGCATGTTATACTCCTCTCGACATATCCATGCAACGTACATGCATTTCTTTTAAAAATTGACAATGAGAGCTGTTTTTTACAGTCGCTGCAAGAATCACTGGTACTTCTCTGAACATCATATATGTTGTAAGCTGTATTATTTTATTTTACTTTCTAAGGCGTTCTAGATATGTGATGCATTGAAAATGTAAAAGTCAGACTGATCATTAGATTAAAACGCAAAGATAGGATGTAAACAATATATGTTTGACGGCTGTTCTCCATAAAATTATTTTTTTAAAAATATTAAATGTTTTAAATGAGAAGAAATATATCTTAGCTTTAATTACAGTATTTAAACAGATATTTTATTCCAGTATTCCCTAGCAAGGTCAACTCGGAGCTAAAATGTTGGCATTGAAATTATACTCTGGTTCTTCTACACTAAAGTAGCATTAGCTCGCAGCAATTTAAACTCGTCTACGGGTCTTTCGCTTTTGCGTGTTCCAAGACGTTCTCGAAAGAAACTTTGTGGAAAGTTGGAGCTAGGGCAGGGGCATCATGGTAGCATTAAGCGTTCAGAATTGCATCCCCATGCCAAGGGACTTGTAACAGAGAGAGTTGGCCTTTTCTCAAGGCCTTCAGCACCTACCTTTACATTGCTAATAGTAACTGATGGTTCCTGCATTCCAATTGCTCACATTCTTATAGAAAAACGAATGGGGGTGCATACAAACACAACCGACGAAATTATCTTCATTTTTATTACTATTATTTACCACAAAAATGTGCACTAGAAGAACTGAAAACGATGAATTGAGAAAGGAACAGCCATTAATGTTCCCTCTTCAGAAGGTGGTCTGAAAGGATGGAAGCATAGTGAATACCATGCTAAAAGGGAGAAAGAGGTAAAGACAGAGCACGTTACACACGAAGGGTGGGGTTCTGTGGACACACCTCCTCCTGACTTCCCTTCAATACAGACAAGAGAGAAGCAAGCCTTTAGTTCCGACGGAGGAACGTTTTAAATGAAAATCATAGAGCAAGGAATGCCTGTCGTCTAGTGGAGGTGTGAGGGAGAAGTAACTAACTGGCGCAGGCGATCAGATTTGCCAAAGCTGGGAACGTGATTTGTGTACCAAAGTTCTTTCTCGCCCTACCCTTTTTCCTGTCTATGTATTAGAGAAATTGCATGTATGTGTGTGACGACAAAGACGCCTCAACGCTAGTTGTTTTTCCATTGCACCCGTTTTTCTTTTGTCGCCCTCATTCAAGAGTCTTATCTTCTCTACATCTTTTCTGGAGATCGCATTGTCTATCGTCCATCATCTATCATCATAACGCCATTAATAACTACCAAGTTTTTGAAAAATATACATTGTTCAAACGTTTTTATTTGTTCTTTATTGTTCAAAGAGATGCTGAGCAAAAGAACTAAAATACGGTTTCCTTCTAATTATACTAATTGCCATGTAACACCATCTCGATCGCTGTTTGAAGTCGGTCAAATAACGATTGACTTCAATGCGATTTTTTGGTGCATCGACATTGATCAAAGTTAAGCGTTGTAGTTAATTATGGTCAAATTTGAGCGTGGGTGCTGGATCGACAACTCGTTTGATTGCGGTCAAGTTACACAAAATGATAGCCCGTTCGATTTTCTTGAAGGTAATGAGGACGAGATAATATACCTGAATTGCTTGAATCGGAACCAGCGTCAAAATCGAATCATTATGGACAGAGGTGACCGTTTGAAGAGTATGGCGGCAAGAAATTTGAAGAAAAATTCCGGCTATCAAAGGATACAGTGTGATGGCTAGTTAATTAATTGACTGAGAGGTTACAGTTTCCTACTAACCGCAATCACGCTGTTTCAACCATGAATATAATTTTACACTTCATGACTCAAGCTGTTTTAACAAATAACGATTTATTTATTTTAATTAGAACTCTCCCATGTCATGTTGAAATGTATGGTTAAATGATTGCATGCCTTCTTTTCCTATAAAGAACATGAATCAGTCTTTTTATTTTGCAGTTTATTGGGATATGAGATAGATAGTTTCCAAATAATGTCTATCTAATGCTGAGAAAATTTGAAGAACTTTGTTTTCCATTTTTGTTTATCTACAGGTAATAATGAAACACAACCAAAACAGAGCGATATAGACAAGGATATTGTAATTGCACTATAATCTCCTTGGCTATATAATTAACTCGCTTTCTTTTTAGCAATTATCGTAGAATCGTGATTGTTGAGCAATCCAGCACCAGGTCAGCTGATGGAGACTCGCTGAACGAGAATTAAGTATGATGTACCACAACTACAATTTCACCGCGGTTAAAGTTTGATTTCAGTAACCCTCCATCAGCACGGATTTGATCGAGAATGGTGCACATGGCCGTAAATGTAAATTACGCTTGGTCTTTTCGATGTTCTTCTATTAGAATAACCAGCTTTCGTCGCTTTGATTGAACAAATGAAGGTACATTTCTGCTTCTTTCTCGACCTATAAACATTGATTAAACATCTTTTTGATACTTAATGAACGGGTATTTGACCTTTTTTCTCATGGTTTGTAAATGCTTCATTTTTGGTCATATGCCATAATAGGTTAAAAGTTGCCATATCCAGAGAGTTGAACATAAAGGGTTAAATATTTAACAACAATAGGCTTTACTTCCCTTCCGAAGGAAACCTGCTTAGCATTTATACACCCGAAACATTCATTGACCTAACCGGCGACAATTTTGGGTTTATGAGGCAAGTTTTTTTTTTTTTTTTTATTAGTGTTAACGCCCATTTTTACTGCTGAGGCACCATAGTCGGTGGACACTCATGATACATCCAATGAAATGATATATTGGGAAAGGAGTAATTTTTTTTAAAGGAAGGAAGTGTTCCAGGCCTAATTTTAGGGTACCTCTCCAGTATTTTCCATTTAGGAGAACTGAGGAAAACCTGGAAACAAAACTCATCAGGGAGGACGGTCCTGGTGGGATTCGAATTACAGACCTCCCGCTCACGAGTCCTCGCCTTAACAACCTCGGCCTTCCGTGGCGGTTTTTATTAAGTGGTAACTGGTTTTAAATTTCAAGTTTCGAGGTAAATTGTAAATGATAAGGGGCCAGTGAACGAATGTAACATTATTAATAAATACCTAAATAAATTGACAAAATATGTAAAATTCATAGACTTCAATAAACTGAATCATAATCTCATGTGCAAAGCTCATACAATAGGAAAATAGTAGTTAGGTATTATCTTAAATAGCTTACTCTGTGTACGGTAAATGTTTGAGAAAAGAATTTCGGGCAACTTTTGAATGTATTAGCCACGCTCACTTAAACATTTTAGGTTTGTCTGTGTTGAAGCTGAATAATTATTCTCATGGCCATTTAAAAACAATTCATTATATTTGTTTTAATACTGAAATAATTTAAAACTAATGTAACACTTCAAAAGATTTTGATACTTTTGATCTAATAAGGGCATGATGCATGCTATTATGAAATCTACTTACGTCTGTAGCTGTTAAAGAATCGATGTTTTCGTTTGATAATGCAGCATGAATTTTATGTTGTCTCTCAGAAGGCTTATAAACAGCTTTCCGTTTCAAAATGTTGCTTACCCTTTACCTGTTTATCAACTGGTCCTTCTTTTGTTTATGATTATGGTGTCACATTCGTTCTATTACAAGGCACTGTTCATTAGCAAATGCTTTATGCTTTATGCTAAATGCTAAACGCTAAACGCCCACTTTTCTTTTTTATTAGATAGTGTCTTTTGAAGTAAAATTTAAAACTATCAATGACAATAGTTTGCTATTTTTTCACTCTCATAGCATTGAAGGGAGCGGAGCAGGGGAGGAAGCTAATATATACTAATAACTAAGGTAGCGTTTGTTGTTTCCAAATATAACACGCAAAACTCTAGTTAAGTGTTAAGAGAAAAATAACACAAATAAATGGTTAAAAATAGGTAAATAATATTAAACTTGATCAGCCCTATAAAATGTTTATTTAATAATAAAGAGTAACTAGTATTAATAGGTTATTATCAATAACACTAATGCATGCTTTAACGTGTGGGAAGCTAAATTACAGAATAAGTTAGGTGTTAGGGTAGGAATTGTATAATATATAGTTAAATTTGTTTTATACATAACTAACAAGAATTGGATTAACGTTACGTAACTTATTTGCGATACAGAAGAAAGAAATCTGAGGTAAATTATAATTGTGCAGGATACCAGTACACATTTTCGCCGGAAACCGGTGGATCGGTTTTTGTTTTAATTTAGTAAGTAAATAATAGTATTGATTTGTAATTTGTATTTTTATTTTAACAGCTGGTTACTAGTTATAGGTCAGTGTTGCTTCCATCAGGTATGAGGATTTATAATTGGTTTAGTTTAGGAATATGTTAAATTAGTTATTCCTATAGTACTTTTTCTTTTGTTCTCCATATATTTTATCTATTTTATTATAATTATTATTATTATTTAATAGGTTTGCTTTTAGCTATTCTTTAGATTTAGATAAATTTTAACAATAATAATGTAATAAATGTAAACATGTACTTTTTCAAATAAAGAATAAAAGTTCTGGTATATGCGTTCCGGTGTAGGGAACAAGGTACGGGGAAGTAGTATTAAAGATTATTATTATTTTTATTATTATTTTATTTATTATTATTGTTATTTTTTATTATATCTCATAGCCGTCACAGCTGATTTCATTATTCAGTTGTCCCTCGGTATCTAAATACACTACGTTCCTTTAGGTACTTTAATTGAATAAATTAAATTGAAAACTACTAACAAGCAGGTTGTTTCACTTCACTTGTTCTGTAGCAAGGAGTGAAGAGACCTTAGGAGTGTTGTAGTTGACTTCCTTATAAATCTACAGAATGTGTTTCATAGCCCATCTGTTATAAGACATGCAATTCTGACGTGCCCTGACCTCGCATGCGATTTTAGTGCGCTCAAGATTCAACCCGTCATTTGCTATTATGATAAAAAACCCTGGTCAGATTGAACGGTACCAGAGCGTAAAGCAGAACCTATGGGAATCAAGTCTTAGGTGTTGTCTCTGATGCAGATCGATTTGTATTTTGGTTTTTGTATTTTAACAGGATATTTTATCATATTTTTATTCATTTTCTGCTTCAAAAGAACTTTATTGTTTTATTGCTTTAACTACATGGTCCTATTGTTGATAGACTTACAGTTGTACCAGAAATTCTAAGAGCAGGTAGAACCTAACAGAGAAAACAGTTTGCATTCAGTCTATATGAACGCCTGTTTCAGAGTTTAAGGCTTCTTCTTAAAAGTAATGTGATATCGGCTGCTTACATTGTTTTTAATTATGGTTGTCATTAATTTTTGACAACGTCCGATATTAACCAGTCTTGAATTCTATTATTCAATACAAGAAAGCACAAGCTGAGTTTTAGAATATCTTCGAACATAAGTATTCTTGTTATTTGGTATAATGTGATACAATTTTTATTTTATTTTGTAGATTTTTCCTTGAAATAACAAAACCATAAGTTTCGAACTCACTTATTATTTTCCAAGGAAAAGTTTTTAATTAGTAGTCCTTATTTTTATTCGTTCTCTCGCCGTACCTTTTATTTCATTGCCTGCTATTAAAGAACAGGCTGGGGCTGGCGATTAAATTAACGTTCTAATAAACATCTCGTAGATATCTTTTTGTGATTCGGTTACAGTGATGCTAGTGTGCGTGTGCGCGCCTTACATTTGTGTTCATGTGTGCTTGCGTGTAAGACGAAGTGGTAGAAAGGGGAGAAAGAAGAGATATCTGTGACACTTAAAAGGGAGATGAAGGTAAAAGGGTCAGATCAGAGAGCAGGAATACGAAAGGAGAAGTTGAGAAGTGGCATTATAGAGGCTAACGCACCTTTTAGTCCTAACATGTAGAGTGGTTGGAAAAATGTGGATGACGTAATAGTGGAGTGCACTCAGAGATCAAGAAGGGGCTGGAGGTGATTTGCAATATGTTATTCCACAAGCCAAGAGTAGAAGGCAGTGGTAGTGCAAATACCCAAACCCCTCTCGATTCCATCTAGAAAAGAAAGGACCGTATTTGAGAATTTGAAATCCTGCTGGTAGATTTACATTCAATTTACTCTTGTTTTTCTCTTGAGAAGCATTCATGTACCTCTAGTCTAAAAGCAGTGATGTTAGTTATGTTTCTTATAAACATACTCTGATGCTATTTAATTATCATTAATAGCTAATTAGAAACTAAACCAAATTAAATGTAGTATAGTACAATATATTGTTGTATAAACCGAGAAATACATCTGAGACATTCCATCTCAAATCGAACAAGACGTTTAAAAAAAATGTTCTCAATTTATATATATATATATATATGGAACAATGTATAGTAGAAAAGTATATATTATTTCCATTTGGAAGGTTTCTTATGGTATATAACAACTATTTATTTATTTAACCAAAGAGTTGTTATTTTATTATAACGTATTTTAAAGAACCATATTCTGTTTTAAAATATTGAAATACTCGTTAAAATGTTCTGATTTACAAATGAAATAAATATCAATTTTCAAAAATATGGGACAGTATCAGAAATATCTTGCAAATATTTGAAATGTCTACACATTTTATAAAATGTATTATTGCGCGCGATGGATGGTTCTAGCATGGTTTTTCCTTGTTGAGATATGGACTTGCTGCAAACTGCTGCTGCACGTTCACTGGAGAAACTGTGTGTTAGGGAAGTGATTTAAACAACCGCCATTTAATTCCGAATTGGTTTTCTCACGTGAAATTAATGATATCCGTTATCTGAAAAGTAATATTTTATAAAATCAGCATAAATTATAAACATATTTAAAGTGAGTGCAAGATGATGAAACAAATTAATTCCAAAAGCAAAACTTACAACGATGAAATACATTTTAACAGAGCTGTTAATTTGGTTGATATATTTTTAAACATTTCAGAATTTGTTCTCCTTCTTCTTCCTCCCCCTCTTCTACTGTGCTGCAACCCGAGATTGGACCGAGTAGCACCTACTACTTCTACCTCCATCTTACGTCTTTATATAGATATTTGACTTAACATACTTCTAGTACAGAAACTTTCAGTGATAAATTATTTATATTTTGCATGAAACTTGCCCCCTTTGATCTCTACAAGTTCACAAATTTTCGGTTAAAAGGCGTTTTGCATAGACTAGCCCATATGTGAAAACCAAGCATTAATATGTAGCCGAAACGAGGTTCTTGCTTGAACCTTCAAAATGAAAACTATATTTTAGAAAGTTAACCTTAAGCTTTCGTTGTGGGTGGCTAAAAGCTGAGCCATTCTCACTAACTTCACAAATTATAAGTACTTAAGGCCTGTCCACTTGATTAAGATATGCCTCGGAAGCTGTGGAACTCGCTTGAGTTAAACCCCTGGTTAAGAAATTAATCGATTTTTTCTTTCCTTAACATAAAGAAGAAAACGTTCAGAGATTTAAAAATTCTTGCAATGAGTTTCACAAAGAACAACTTTAATTCTTCTTCCTATCCACCATTCCGTTTTTGTCACAGTACGTTGCTAATAAACGACCTAACCCAGTGTGATGCTGTTTCGTTGCCAACGGTTCCCGTGTGGCGGACAGGGCTGCACAGAATCATGCTTGCCTATAGATAACACTAGAAATTTGTACATATTTCTCACACATTTTGTTCAATGTTCATGCTCACGTGGTCACCTTTATCGTTTGAAATATTAGCTGTCTCTTAGTTTCCGCAACATGTGTATTGTTATTATCCTTTAGGCTTTCAAATGAGTGATTGATTGATTTATTTATGGACGCTCTTTAACATCTGAGGTCATCAGCGTCCCATTCAACTCAGGGCGTGAAACGGCCGACAAATTTTGCTCAGAGGCCTCTCTTTCAGGCTTGAGGTTCTTTTTCGTGCCGTAAATGTACGACACGGGACCCACGGCTTTACTTCCCTTCCGAAGGAAGCCATACTTAGGATTTTTACGCCCGAAAAAATCCATCGGTCCTGGCCTGGTACGAACCCGCGTTTTGGGTTTAGGAGGCAAATATGGTAACCACTACACCACCAGGATCAAATGAGTAAAATTTACAGGAGCCAAGCAGGGGGAATGCTAATAGTTTTCAATACCACTCTTATATTAAGATTCATAATAAACTAATGGATAGAAAACAGATCGATTCAGGCTCAAAGTTATTAATTCATTAACGAACAAGGGCGCTAATATTCTTTGAACGATTACCGTGCATCACACAGAAATTTAATGTCATTATTTTATGGGGGGTTTTTGATTTAGTTTTGCGTACTCCAATCGGTTAAATTGGATGACAAATCTCCGTTTAAATTAAACTGGTCTTCATAAGAGAGAGGGGAAAAAAAAAAAAAACAAAAAAAAACTGCGAGACTAGCGTAATGTAACTAGAGGAGTTCAGTTTCAAACAGCTTTTCTTTTTCTATAATTACATTAATTTTAGCTCGTGGACTAGGGTCTTTTATATGATTTGGATTATAAAAGTTTGATTTAATTTCTCACCGATTCTGAAATTTCTATTTTTCTGGATTAAAATATGTCGATATTTTCCAGTTTGCCATGTCGTCATCGTCTATTTATCAGCAACTTTAGGAAGACATTTTTGTCTACTCTCACCACATTCATGTGAACTTCATAGCGTTCCATTTTCTTTTATTTTATTCTCCCCTCTTATTCGGAATCGTTTTACAATCTTTGTCATAAAAAAGGCATCTTTATAATTTTTTCCACTCCTTCAGATGCCCCCTTTACATCTAAGCAAACTCTTTCGTTGCCTTTTTTATAATATCTGCCACCTACATATAGAAAACCATACATTTTAAGTTAAACGAAGCTTAATAAAGCATGCATCTTTCTAAAAGCAATATTACATAATATAATACATAAGATTACATAAAATTACATTGATCAATACAGAAGGATGAGGGTCACCAAAATTAAAAGACGAAGAGCGTTCAAGGAAAGTTAAAGACAGTGAAATGCAGGTGGTTACATTAGAAGGGGAGCTATATGCACCTACAAGTGTGTGAAGCATATGTAGAGCCCGCAGCTGTTTTCAGGAAGGACGTGGACCCACTGATACGCTTTCTCCAATACATATCATCCTACATGCTGGGGTAGCACTTCGCCAATCCCAGTCCGATAAGTAGCCGATACAACACCCTTCCTTACTTCCACTTCAGCTTATCGATCACCTGAATCGATAACAGTCTATGGAGGAAAAGAATATCTGTAATGCATCCTCATTCTCTTATACATGCCTCTGTTTCAGAGGATGTAACGCAAATTAATATTTGTATCTTTTGTTTTTATAGATTTACCATGAATATACTCACAACATTGTATTCCTTTTAAACACACAATAAAAAGTAGGTAACTAAGAACGTTTACAGTTATTTGAAACAATATGCGAAATGGAAAATTAAAGAATAAGCATTTGGAGTAAAGACTAGAAAATTTATTGGAATTAACACAATAACATATCATAAATAAATATGTTATACGGGACTTTATAAAATAAATCCATTAAACTAGCCTTCATTGAATATGCATAATGCCTGCAAAACATCTTTTCTTAACTTTTATAAGTTCAAAATAAATTATAAACACTTGATTGTTGAAGTGCTTTACATACGCCTGGCGAAATTGTAGGTGAAACATCATATAATACCAAATCATTTAATCGACAGCTTACTAGCACGGAATCAATGTTTTATTCGATGATTACCGGATGATTGCTAAACAACTCCTCTACAAAATATTATAAAATGAGTTTTACTTTTTGATAAAATATGTTTAGCCATGGTTATATAAAATGTACTTTACAGATATTAAATTCCTCAGATCTACATGTGTTCGGCTGGAACAGATCTTTCTTATTGTCTGTTTACTGGCGTGTTTGCCAGGTGTAAGGTCTCGGACCGTTAGCTATGCCACCCTGCAGTGGAAATCTGGTTCCTCGTTGAAAATGCAACGTTACATTTTGGCATATCTTTACATAATCACTTCAGGACTGCTAGATATTTATTGATCTATTTATTCCTACATAAAATATACTCAATTTCTGTATTTATTATGTAAATATCATTAATATCACGTATTCTTCAACCAACGTCCCATATCTGCACTTGCTGTTGTCACTGTGCTTGAGAAATTACTCTAATCCAGACAAGTACTCCTCTCGCTAGCTAAAACAGCAGTTTGAGTTTCTACCTTCTGATGTATCCCTGAAAGTGTCTTATATTATTTTGCTTCTATATGTTCATCATGTAAATGCTCATGGAAATTATATTCGTTTTTAATTATAAGGCAGTAATTAACGTATTTACACATCATCTGCTACTTTCATTCTCATGTAATCATTAATTGGCGTGTTAAAGAAATTGTCTATTTGTTAATGTGATGCCTTTAGGTTGAAGAGACATTTATCATGTTTTGAGGGACGGTTATATAGAGGTTTTGTACTGCCCAAGATATCGCATCTCTTCTACCTAAATGTCGTAGCAGGAGTGATTTAAACAGTATGTTACGTAAGTGTCGTCATTAACCACAGTAGAATTTGGTGAAAGGTTAGCAATCAACTACTCGTTAGCCAAACTTTTGTAGTTTCTATTAAGTGGAGCCCGTTAACCTTTATGGAGCAACTTAAAACAGATACAAAAATAAGAAGTAGGATATAGGAGAATTAAAATCCTATTGGTGTGGATCCTGTAATAAGGGAAATGATCAACAAACCCTTGTTCTCCAGTGTTAGACGTAGGTCTTTGGGAACAAGTTTTAAGAATCGTCACTTTATGCACGAGAAGTCAAAGATATGTATCGTTGATTTATGTTGTAGAGTACCGAATAGAATGGCTCAGGTAGTAACGCTATTCGCATTCGGTAGATCAAGGGTTCAAATTCGTTGGGCTCATTTTCGCCTCTCCCATTTCACCTAATTTCATTCATTCTCTTGCAGAGGTGAAAATGCCAAGTGAGGTAAGCCAGTGGCGGTGGCTTGCGCTTTCTGTATAGCTAACGAAATCTCACTTGTTGAAGAGAGGCTCCGCCGGCGGCGGGTGCTCTATATGGAAACAATATTAGGGGCTCGGTCTAGGTCCGTGTCCTGGCCCTAAATCCTGGCCGCTGGTGTTCCCCCTCAACTAATCCCTTCCTACTGGAGATGCCTTCATTGGGGACGTAGGCACAGATAAGAACAAAGTCCTAAAATCCTCATTTGCCCTACCAATTCAATCCAATGTTGAAGGATAATTTCATAGGAGTTGTTCACTTTGATGTTAACATTAAGAGGGGCGTTATATCCAAATAAAGAAACTAATTATTTAAGAAAACGCTTTATACTTTAAACACTACACTACATGGTAAAAAGCGCTTTCAAGTCTTTGAAATATCCAACCTATAAGACGGAAACAATAATTATTAAGCAATACAGAACGCAACATTGACAGCTAATTTGTGCTCATTATCTCAGCAACCTCAATACCTACAATAAGAAGCAAAAGTATCTGCTTTTTAATGTATTGTAATCACAATACTGTCTTGTTAACAAGGATTACATTTAGTTAATAGAGCGATTTGCATCTTACCCCAGAGGTTAAAGTATTATTTCACTTTTCTGTGCTAATTTATTATCTGCATATCAATTTAAAATGCTGGTCAATCAAAAGTGCATTAAAGAACAGTACAAATCAACTGAGGTTAGAAGATTTAACATTATTAACCATACAAATCTAGGAAAGAGAGGAGACAAAGTTGAAAATGAGAAAGAAGAATAATATAATGCTAGTGTTTAAAATTAACAACATACTATGATTAATATTACGCCCAAGACCAAAGTAATAGCATATGAAGAAGAGGAAATTATTTTGCTAAGTATTTGAGTTAGTTCCTCCCTATAACGGTTAACTGCCTCCAAGAATCTGAGAACGGCCTCATCTGAAGTGAGGAAGGCGGGAAAACACACAGGTGCAGGATATGCAGTTGGGGGTCGTGAGACAAGCTGCAGGTGAGTCGCGGCTATTGGTTCCCTTGAGTGCTACATGTCTTATATCCATCTCTCTCTGTCTCTCAGCCGACGTTCTCAACATTAGTACATAAGAAGTCGTTCAATAAATACTTTATAGTACAGTGAAACATGTTAGTAAAATACTAATATCTAGATTCTTTCAAATACTTAGATAGCATATAACTTCAAAGCACGATAAAAAGAAAACAGAAAGAAACTATTTCACAATCAATTGCTGAAATTTAAAAGCTCATCCTCTGTTTTTTATTGCAGGGGTCATGAAATATGTTGGCCAAGACATCGTAAGAACTCACAGTGATAATTAGGAATACAATGATTTACTTGAACTCACCTTTTGAGTTATGTAAGTACAGTTAATCATGTTCCACGTTACATACATTTCAGATGACGTCACAATCTACCTTGTAAGTAGCGAACAACAAGTACACGCTTTTTACAAAGAATTTACATGCTACTCTTTTAACATATTGATGCTCAATTGAAGCTTTAGATATTTTCTGCTTTCTTTAATATATATATATATATATATATATATATATATATATACTACTGTTACTACTACTACTACTACTACTACTACTACTACTACTACTACCAATACTACTACTACTACTACTACTACTACTACTACTACTACTACCAATACTACTACTACTACTACTACTACTACTACTACTACTACTACTACTACTACTACTACTACCAATACTACTACTGCTGCTACTGCTATTATTACTATTACTACTACTACTACTGCTACTGCTACTGCTACTGCTACTGTTACTACTACTACTACTACTACTACTACTACTGCTACTACTACTACTACTACTGCTACTACTACTACTACTGCTACTACTACTACTACTACTACTACTACTACTACCAATACTACTGCTACTACTACTACTACTACTACTACTACTGCTACTGTTACTACTACTACTGCTACTGTTACTACTACTACTACTACTACTGTTACTACTACTACTACTGCTACTGTTACTACTACTACTACTGCTGCTGCTGCTACTACTACTACTACTACTACTACTGTTACTACTACTACTACTACTCTACTACTGCTACTACTACTACTACTACTACTACTACTACTGCTGCTGCTGCTGCTGCTACTACTACTACCACTACTACTACTACTACTGCTACTACTACTACTACTACTACTACTACTACTTCTACTACTACTACTACTGCTACTACTACTACTACTACTGCTACTACTACTACTACTACTGCTACTACTACTACTGCTGCTACTACTACTGCTACTGTTACTATTACTACTACTACTACTACTGCTGCTACTACTGCTGCTACTACTACTGCTACTGTTACTACTACTACTACTACTACTACTACTACTACTACTACTACTACTACTACTACTACTACTACTACTACTACTACTATTTTGCTACTGCGACACAATTATGTAGTATGGTTATCTTAGAGATACAGATTTGGAGGATATTATGTAATTTTGTTTAAGAATTTTTAATTGTGCACTAATAGTTTTATCAACCAATTTTAAAAATTAAAAATTACTTTTTTGTATAAATGTTATAATGAAATAATAAATAAATTACATAATATGCATTTTTTACCTATAGAGTCTCCACTCAGCATTGTAAATAGTATTATTTATGAATTGCTTCCATACTTCAGATCAAATATAATTTTAATGTTTCGGCAATGGTAGTCTATAAAATGTGAATATTTTGTTAGTACGTGCAGAATCATAAAACACAGGGTTCAGATTTTTCATGTCTTCAAGGACCAGATAAAACTCAAAAGTGTAGACTGCAAATACAGGGTTAATCAAAAGTATATACTGAGTTTTAAATGTAACTGTATGAACGGTAATGAAGTCATCATGATAAAGTAAGAATCAACAGACAGGCATTGTAGCAGTTTTCATTTACTTATCTTTCAAAGGTAATTACTTTTTAATTTTTGGTCTATGTTAGTATATTGTCGCAAACACTTGGACTGCAGATGCAGAGTAGCTCACGATTGATTTCCTCTTGCACAGATAACCAAAATCTGTTAACTGCGGGTACTATGAACGGGTAAATGTATCTGTCGGTGGATCTTTCTTGTATTCTGCTCGAAAGTTACGAACGACGATTATAACTCCTATAAAGTAAATACTCTCCGCTATTGTGGACACAATTTTCACAAAATACCATCTGGTGATCAAACTCTCACACCGTGTTCATCAAGAGTTGAATAAATAAAACGTTTAAGAGTTTCTTTGTTATGTTGTGAAAGCGCAACATGTCAATATTTGGAATATACCGAAAACATGTTAATATTTAGAAAGTACCGTTTTTTAAAATATCAATATATTTTTTATTAAACATGCGCGTTTACAGTTTATGCCACTACATTTTTAGTGTCGCGACATCATTATTACATCAAAATCACAGAGCATAATCAAATATGTTAAAAGGAAAGTCTTAACACCGGCAGAAGATATCTTAAGGTAACATTAAGGTTTTATCCATTATGCATACTTTCAACAACGAAAATGGTTTCCAGTATAGTGACAAAACTATTGATTATATCTGTTTAAGATAATGACTGTAAAGATTTCGCGAATAACGCAATGGGGGCGCAGTTGAGCACATATCTTGGCTATAAGAAAATTAGCTGAGCTAGTAAATCGTTTCAAGATTCCAGTGCGGGAGAGGGGTTAACGATCTTTCTGGAGATGTACCCTTTCGCAACTAGACGTACACCCTGTAAGTGATCTTGCAATAACTGAAGCCTGTTTCGATTGGCAAGGCTTAATAACTACATCATTATAAAGCGGATTGCACACTCAAGGTGATGACAGACTTAAGCGTTGTAGGGTGAAGACTGTAGGAAACTCTTCCACTCAAACCCTGCAGTATGCTATGAATTGACCTATTAGCCCCAGCCAGGAGAAGGACTCCGTACCCGAGGTCCGGCGGTCCTTCTCTAATGGCGACCTTTTGGCCTTATTTGCTCCCACCGCCAGCTTCGTTAGCGCAAGGCTCCTCAGCCCCCCTCCTCCGAGTGCGTCTCCAGACTCCGATCCCCCAGTGGCCCTCTCTCTTGGAGCAGCGCCGTGACCGCCAGAGGGATCCCACCGTGGTCTGGCCTTCCTTCATAGCTACTGCACGAGGGGAGGGGGCTGCTCGCGATGCGGTTGTCTGAATAGAGGTTCATCAGATGAGATTATGCTATAACTGGGGGCTAGAGAGAACATCAGAAAGGGTAAAAGGGAGAAGCGGATGGCGGCGCACAGAAAGGCAGGCCATGGTATGCTCAATCCAGTTAAAGTATAAAGTACTGTGGCAGTGCCCGTGTGTGGCCGGGCCACACGTGTGGCAAGAAAGGAGATGAAGTTTCCTTCTCTCCCCTGCTGGTCCTCCGTGTCTTCTTCGTCGTCTTGGCCTGTCTGCTCTTGCGTAATTACGACACGCAGCGAGGGGAATTAAATGTGGGCGATTACGTGAGAAAAAGGAAAGATCGAGGAGGATGGAAAGCAACCAAAAAGAGAGTGCTAAAATTTAATACTATTCATTTTTATAAATCACTTGCTTTTAAAGATGTTCGCGGGCCAATAAAGACTTGAGTTTTCCAATCAGTTTGAATAGATACTCTTTTGAAAAGTAGCAGAAAAATTATAAATGTTCAGGACCCAAACACATAGCCTCATAACCCTCATTATAATATTTGTTTTTTTTTTTTTTTTTGTTTTACCATTTGATGATTAGCTAGATTTTTAGGAACAGGAGTAATTCACAACAGCGTAATTAAAGTAAGTATAATAATAATATAGAGATTCTTTTCACATAAGTAAATTTGTTTCGCCGGCATAACTGCCGACGGGCTTCAAAGCACCGCTCGTGCGGCATAGTTTTTACGTGAAAGCCCTGTGTAAAGGCCGTTTGCGTGCACCCTTTTTCGATGAAGTAATATTTTAAAAATATACTCCAGGAGTTCTGGAGTGACACAGTCTTCTCAAATCATTTTATAAAATGTATATAAAAGATTGATTACGACTAAAAGTACAAATAAACTTATTATCAAAATAAATCAGGATATAACGCTCAGTGTGAAACAGTATTTTTAAGTTACGCTTTATAATAAAAAATATAAATTAAAACTTTTACCTTGTTGCCAAAATTAATGTGAACTTTGGGTACAAAAATAAGGGGGGAAAAAAGCGTATATTCAATTTTATAAAGTACTAGTAGTGCAAATATTGTGCTGGACACTTAACAAAACTCTTGCAAAAAGAACTGAAACGGCAGAGTGTTCTTGCTGTAGAAAGAAAAATTAGGACATTCCAGAGAACTAAAATTTTAGGATGGTATAATTTGGGGACATGCAGGAAATTAATGTAAGATCTTTTCATTAAGAACAAATAATATTTTTCTTTAAAAAACTATTTATAAAAGGAAAGATAAAGAGCTCAAAGTTGATATTTTAACAGAATTCAAAGTCAAACAAGTTTCTTAAACTTGAACCACAAAAGAATTTAATTCGTAAGGACTAATGATGATGATAAATATTCATTTGGCACCTTTAACAAGCAACAAAAATGATAATTTTAGAAGTTAAAAGGCAATGTCCTAAATAAAAGCCTAACTTTTAAAATAATTCTACAAGATCTTTGCAAACTAACGGAAAATATATTTTATAATGCTTTGCGACTTGAAGAAAAATAATAAGCGAATGAAAATGAAAAATATTTGTATATTGTAAATATATTCTTTATAGATGTCAGCTCTCTTTAATGCTACATTTTATTTATTTATTTATTTATTTATTTATTCATTCATTCATTCATTCTCTGCATTTTAAATAAGATGGAAAAATTCGCTAGATGTAGCTTCAAAGTCATTTCTCCTTCTACGATGCATGCAATATTCATACTTTGGTATGCTAATGTAAAACGCGAGTCAACTGTTTGTTTATTCTTGAGGAATGTAAGTTTACATATTAAATTTTTTGGAATAGAGCTTTTTAATGTTTATTTTGGGGAATAAACTGAAAGTACCGAAATGCACTGATCTAAAATCATTTTTTTCGTGTAAAATGTATTTCCTTATATATAATTTTACAGAAAAAATTAAATAAACAAATATAATAATTTTTAAACTATTAAGTATTATAGAATATAATTTAATCTCTTGAATTGGTTACTTCTTGCAACTTTATCGTAGCTTTTTATGCATCCGATAAAATATTTTAGGTTTTGTCTTGTGTTGTGTTAGATACTTTTATTTATTTATTTATTTATTTTTGAATTTCTAATGACAAATACTGGCTTTGGGAGGAAAATGGCGTAATGCCATCTCTCTGATTTTGTCAAATAGTTAACAATTTTGCACTTTAAGCTCAGTTATGACGAGATAGCAGAATGCGGCATAGTACGGTCACGTTCAACAAACTACCAACGTTTTCCGTACACATTATACATGAGTTAGATATTATGGTGCACCAGAACAATGCATTGAGTAAAATAAAAATGTAAAGACGTTACAGAGAAAGTTTTTGAAGGAATTGAATTTGAAAACGTGTACTGTTTTCTATAAATAATTCTGCTTCTGGAGTTTATTTATCGAGCTTTTGGCACTTTCATGTAATAGTATAAAATTATTGCACTCGCTAATTTAAATGTTTATGAATATACTGTTTTTGTTCACTTTTTAATAAAATTTGAATCAATTATGCTGTTTAAGATAATTAGTGGAATTTACTATCAACATTTTTAAACAAGGATATAAACATTCGATTTCAATTTGCATATACTTTAACTTAATGTTTGTTTGTTAATAAAATAGCCAATCACTTTCATATAGTCCAAATAAATAAGCATTTAATTAATTTCTTATAAATATTAGTAACGCCATTGTATGTTTCGACCTAATTGAGAGAGGCCTCTGAGCAAAATTTGTCGGCCGTTTCACGCCCTGAGTTGAATGGGACGCTGATGACCTGAGCTGTTAAAGAGCGTCCTTAAGTAAATCAATAAAAAAAAAAAAGACCTAATTGAAACTGAAAAAAGAAGCAAATAGGAGTTTTAAATGCTAGGTATTTGCTATATTTTAGAGATTGTTATATTTATGAATTTTAATTTCCTTTCTGAAAGGGCTACAGAATTAAATCTAAAAGAGTGCTAAAGAGGAAGGTGACGATAAATATAGCTACTGCAGATCTCATCTGCAGTACAACACTTGATTGCCTATTCTGACCAAGTTTTAGGAGGTTGGAACAAGTTTTTCTTCAATAGTGGCCTTTTATTAGGAATAGAATTTAGAGAGAAAGAAGCAGAAAGAAAAGCCAGTCAATTAATTGAACGTTTTTCATGGTTTTTGTAAACTTGGAAAAATGCATTACACATCACGTACGGACTCTCTCTCACGCACGCACACACACATATATTTGTACTTCGAAAAATGCCATACACACAATGTGATAAAGAAAATCAAAAGCATCATAATTAGAATAAGACGTGGTCCTATTTCACTTATAAACTCCAAGTCAAATGCGACAAATGATGTGACAAAGGTTTAAACAGTTAAATAACCTAATTTGCTGTTACACTGCTGCCTTCTTCTTCTACTATGGCACAACATCCGTTTCCCTCCTTGACCTCTTCTCCAAGAGAGAAGATGGTTTTTCACTTTGACTTATTTGAGGATAGGTTGTTACATTACTTGCTAGTGAAACGTTGCTAAATAAATCGGCATAAGGAGCTTTGCATTGAATTATTGTTATTGTACTTACGGTATATTTAAAATACAGAACACGTTATTGGGTTTCTATGAATTTAAGTGCATATTACTTATGCGCAATACCGTTGCGATTTAATTTCCGAATTTCTTTATTATTTATTTCAATAGTACGCATATTGCAGATGTTAAAATTTATTCCATGTAAACTTATACGCTTTGCTTTAAACCAGTCTTTTTCGATAATAGTCTGGAATGACATATCCCATCAGAAATGTGTTCACCGATCAATGCTTTTCAACTATGTTACTGAAAAACATGAGCTATCTATCCAAAACATCTTACGCAGCCTATTCCAGAATATGAATCATTCTCTACATAATGTGCCTTATAGAAACCATTCGCCATATAGTTAATGATTCTTAACGGCCGTTTTAACTACTGTGGAATAACAGGCCGTTGAATTATGATAAATAAGTAAAATGGTAAATTAAAAAAAAAAGAGAAGTAACCGCCCCACTCATAATTTTAGGGTAATTCTCTTTCATTTGAAATTCCTCATTTACCGAGAGCGTTTCTGTTACAACAAGAATTACAGGTCATTCGTTCACGAGTATGTGCTTTATTGTCGTTAACGTGTACTTTGCTTAAATATGACATTACAGTTATCTCTTACCTACACAGGTGGTGGTCGTTAAGGTGCGGACTCGTGAGCGGGAGGTCCGGGGTTCGATTCCACCAGGACCGTCCGCCCTGACTGAGATTTTTTCCAGGTTTTCCACAGTCCTCATAAATGGTAAATGCCGGGGAGGTACCCTAAACGTATGCCTGGTACGTTTCCTTCCTTAAAAAGAACCACTCCTTTATTAATTTATCATTTCATTTCATGTATCATCAGTGTTCACCGCCTGTGGTGCCTCAGCAGGAGAAACGGACGTTAAACAATACTCAAAAAAAAAAAAAAAAAAAAAACACAGTTCTCTCTTTAATTTAGTAAATTACCCTTCTGTTTATTGATTTAATATTTTTGCTGCTAATTATTTCTTACTCTCTTTTTCTCTCCCTCCCATAGTGACAAGCTGTGTTCTTCTGTATATTAATCAAGACAATATTTTAACAACTTTGCTTATGTTAATTTTTCCTTTCCCTAGAGTTGATGATACCTACTTATGTTTTCGGTATTTTCTCTTTCACTCGTATTTGTGAATATCTCAATTATTATTACTTTTGTTTTATTATAAACATACATCCATTCGTCCACTCATTTATACTTAAGATTTAAATTCTTGTTGTATTTTGGAATCTATGTTTCACCATGTTTTGCTTTACTAGCTCTGATATTTTATTTTTGAAAATAAATATAATTCATATAATCTTATTCCTACAGTTGAAATACAAATTGTATTTCTTCATAAATATGACAACTATAGTATCATTAATTTGCTTCTTTTCTGTTCATATTACTGCATTATAAATGCAATCAATAAGGCCCTTTTACACTAAACACCTCTTTCACATTCTGCAGGTCTTTTCTCTATTTGTTTTTCTTTTTATCCTTAAGCATCATTATTACATAGATAGTGTGTCTTCATATAATTTTCTGAACTGTAAGATATTTTTTAAAGCAAGCTTCTTTACGATTAATGTCCTACACACAGCTAGTATGAAATAACAGATTCCATTTATAAACTAACTCCTGCAGATTTGATTGTTTAACTATAAATCTGGATCAAAAGTACTCGTAGCATTACGAGTCGCCTCTTACGGAATAAATCTCTTATAGTGGTGAAAACCTTAGGGAGATCTCCAGAGAATATAGAATCAGCTGAGAGGGGTTCGTGGTTCCGTGCTTCTAGGAGGATGCGGCATCTCAGTTGGTTAAACCATTAGCCCGGAATGATTAATACCCGCGGTTCGAATCCCGACAATGATCTAAAGTTTTTAAATTTGATTTTTCCTTTCCAATTAATTTCCTATATACATCTAACGTGTAAGAAATATTGCTATGGGCATGTAAAATTCACAGATTCAGTGCAATTTGTCCATTCTTACAGCTGTAGAAAATAAATCCATAAGGCTTTTTTTATAAAAGGAATGAATACCTCACAAAGATTTATTCATTGTTCCGTTATTTAAACAAAACACTTAATTCCTAATGTTCTATTTAATTAAAATACATAAATTCATTGCTTGTTAAGTCTTCCGTGGTGAATATGGTTAAGCACATAGCAAAGGGAGTAGTTGGAATAACAGTTAGTATTGAGAAACATAACTTTAAACAGGAATGGAGACTTATAGTCAGCGGGATTTTTCTCGACATTGTTTTGCGATCTCTTTCACATCAATCTTTCTATCAAAAGCTTAACAATAACTTCAGCTATTACTCGTAATTTAATACTTACAACTAAACAGCTCGTTTGGGAAATATATTAAATCTAAACAATCCTTACGTTTGAAAGAACCTTGGGAATCGTAGTTGGAAATAAGTTGTTTGGATGGGGAAATCATTTTGTAGGTCTGAAGGACACAGTTAACTCTGTTACGTCTCAGTTTTTGGACCCTTTCCAAAGAGAGAGGCCCGTGTGTGAACTAGACAAGAGACAATGGCAGAGGAAAGAGGGGTGAAGGCCATACATGGCGGTGAGTGTAATGGGGAGAGTAGAACAACCTACGTAATGAGCTTCCGGAAACCGCTGCTGAGGAGCTCGGAGCACTAGACACCTCAGTGGTTACAATGATGAATCACACTACCTGTTTGTTTAAATTAACTATTTTCTCTTTCTTTCGCAAATTGCGAAGTGGTACACCAATTCACTTTTCAACCTAAGCCATGCATAGGAAGTATGTTAACTTACAAATGTGAAAAGAAAACTATCATTTATATTGGTGTGTTTTTAAGAGTATTACCAAGTATAAGAGTATAATAAATATATGAGCTGAAAGTGAAATAGGCATCACTTCATACATATCTATCCATATGTTAAACATCAAGGTGTCAAGTTATCGGTGCATCGGAGCGACATTTTAAATTTAAGTTGTTCAAAAAGGCGTAGTAGAAAACGTGTATGTTTCTGTTATAATCTCCAAAGACATTTAAAAATGGTAATTAATTAATGGAAAAAGAAATAAATTGGGAGTCCATCAGCCCTTAAAGCTGCTCAGCATGACCTTTTCGAATTCATGGAAACTTTGGGAAAATATCACTTAGAAAACGTATTTCAAAATAAAAATCAAATCCGGATGTGCCATACAGATTTTAAGCTTGGACCATTAGGGAGAGTGCATAGACTGAGTGAAGCCTCAAGGATAATTATCAATCTCGTTTATTTTATGGGAGCTATTTGCCTATCAACAAATATTTAATTCTATTTTCAGAACGTCTTGCATCTGAAAAGTCTTAAAAATATTTTTCATCTCTAAGGTTAATGATAAAAAGGATGTTATTTGTTATCTCCAAATGTTGTCAGTGTAACATTGTCTAAGGACAGACTTTCTTGAGTCAGAATAATTCCATAGTACCACACATTTCAAAACAGTCATTTTTAGAATTCTGCATGAACATTTCAATATGAAAAAATAAGTACAAGTCCTTGCAGGATGTCCCTCCACAATTCAAAAACAATATTGAGAGGAGTGCTGTGAAAGGTATTTGACCTTATGTGAAATAAATTGTTACAGGGGATGACACTTTTAAACACGAAATCCAGTGGGTAGAGTAAACCTGATGAAGCACCGCCAAGGAAGGCAAGAATTGAGCAGTCCAGAAGAAAAATCATAGTCACATTTTTCTGGTACTCTGGAATTGTTAGTTGACTGCAAACAGAGAAACACAGTGTCACAACTGCATTCTTCTACATGAACTGCGAACAGCAATTAAAGAAAAGAGACGCGGTATGCTTGGCCATGGTGCTTCATTTCTGCAGGCAGGTATTCACACTGCTCAGATTGTACAATGAATTGCGAATTCAGTAAAATAGATCTAACTGTTAAATTCCCCAGCGATTATTATATTTTCTCAAAATTGAAAAAAAAAATGCCTAAAAGGAAGAAAGAATAATAATGAAGTGAAGGAAGTAGATTTAGAAAATGTTTCAGGCCAAAATTCAAACTATTCCTTCAAGGAATTAGTAATACTAATGCAAAGAGGTGAAAAGCGTGATGAATTAAACAAAGTGTGTTGAAAAGTGACATTGTTTTATTTCTTTTGTATCTAAAAGTAAGTTAGACCAAAAACTTATCCAACCTGCCTTAGATATGATCAGCACAGAGCACAGAAACTTTGCAACAAACGGGGTTGGTATAGTGTAAATTGTATTTTGAAATGAGAATAATGAGAGATGCCTCCAGCCTTCTCAGAGCAGATCATTGCTACAAATGAGAGCAGAAAAAGATAATTTATATATGTTTAGTCAACCCAAAACGTATCTAATGTTGCAAATAATTTAATCTAAACACAGTTATGACTGTTTCGATCATAATAGTTATTAATTAATTACTATACTAATTTTAATGGCTGCAAATTAAATTCTTTGCATAAAATAGGTTAGAACCTGTAAGCAATATAAAATGTAATTAACAGGAAAAGGTCTAAGTTAATCTATAAATTATTTGAATATTAATGACAACCATTTTTAATAAAATTTAATAATTTTGGCACTTATCATGAGAGAGCTTTATTCTTGTACTATAAAACATCTTCAATAAACATTAAATAAATAAAAATCCGTAACTGAAATATATTTGTAGCGTGATTTTAATACTCTGAATGTTCCCACTGCAGAAATCACTCAACTCTGCTCAATATCTTTCTGGAAGCCGTGAGGACAAAGTGAATATTCTGCCACCATAGCATGGCGTCTTTGCAGGAAGAGAACTGGAGAGAGGAAATGGTGTTCATTGTTTGCATCTCGGTAGACAAGTCTTAGAGCTTAGCTACGACACAGGACAGTCAGTCATTCATTCACTCATTGTCATATAGAGACCGACCAATGCTGCTTTGAAGCTATTGTTGCTATCGCTTGCCGTGACGGCGTGTGTATGTGTGGATCGCGGAAATGTAGCGAGGAGGGGGAGGCTGGAGGAAGGGTCTGTAGAACGTCAAGATTTCTCGGCCCGTGACGGCACAGTCGACTGACTTCATCTTGTTCCAGTGATGTCATCCGTCACCGACTCACCCCTTTCATTCTCCTTTACAATGTCCGTTTCGCCATCTTCCCTACAGCCCACACCGCACTCTCTGTTCCGCTTTTAACAAAGTTCCAGGCTTGGGAACACGAAATGGACTCCCTCGTCTGCGCGCGTTCTTCGGCAACTGGCATCCAGTGTTTCGCAGTGTTATTGTTTCATAAAATTAACTGTGATTACTTCTTAGGAAGAGTGGCTTTCATTGCAGGGTGCGGTCACACATAGTAACGTTCCATATCAATTACTATTTTCTTTTTAAATCAAAATAAATGAAAATGATAGCATGATGTTGGCAACTTTTGGACATAACTAACACTCTTAGACACTACTTACAGTTTTAAGGAAAGTTCTGGTTTGGCATGCCTTCTCTAAGACAAGCTTCTATTTTCGTATCATATTAAAATTTTTGTAACAAACAGACTCGAGAAAGATGTGTCACTGTTTTATGGCCAATATATGTAGCTGCTCATTTGCGAAATCGGGTTCGACTTCCAATAACTTTTTAGAAAGAATACGGATGAAAGCGGGATTACCCAGCCCTAACCCGTTTTATATAAGAAATAATGAAATCGTATCCTGAAAGCAGGGATTAATATGGAGAGGTGTTGCTCTGAATGTATTCTTTGAAAGGAGAATAGGTCGGTATGTTAAAAGTTTCTTTGAACTTGGTTCCAGTCGAGTCTCATCGAAACGTGTACAAACAAAAATGCGAGTTAAATTTTAAACATTCAGTTTTACAAATTCTTGATAACAACTTGACTATAAACAGACAGCTTTTATATTGATAGTTTCACTCCATGTACCATATCGACTTACATAGTTTTAACCAAATTAAATGAAAGGGAAAATGTATTTTAGGATTTATCTTCAAAAACTATATTATTAATACTGCCTCTAAGAGCTTAACACAAAAATAATACTTTAAAAATAAAGAAATTAATATTTAAAAAGGGAACGATCTGAACTTTATAATATATATTATGGGGTATTTTCCACCGTAACAAATAGTTTTAAACCAAATAAAAATGTGTACCTTAGAAAGGGAAATAGAAGTTTAAAAATGGTATTTCAATGCCTTCCTTTACAAACATTGATATAATTAACGGGTGTAACAATAAGGTACGGCCAAACTTTCAGGACACATTCCCCACGTGTAGAAGAATAAAATGTTATATGGACATGGTCCAGAAACGTTTTATTTCCATGTTAGAACTCATTTTCTATAGCTCGCTGTAGTACATTAATCTGGGAAACACTCGGGAGCAGAACGTACCAGCATACCACATGAAATTTTTTCTTACATGAAATGTTTAATATTCTCTCTTGGTTATGATGCAATTTTTAGGTTCACCGCCAGTGTTTTGTAACGATTCACTTTATTGCTATTTGTGGGGGCATTTAAAAGCTCTTGTGTATCGAACCCTGGTACGAGATACAGGGAGTCTTCGTATCCGTATATTGGAAGGCTACAAAACAATACACAATTTTCCAGGGACACATCAGCGCATCCGAGATCCATTGTAAAGGCGGATTGATGCATGTATCAATGCTAGCGGAGGACATTTTGAACCTTTCATGCAAGAAAGATTTTCATTTGGTATACTGGTGCATTCTGCTCCTGTATGTTTCCTATGATTAATGTACTATAAAGAGTTGTAGAACACCAGTTCTAGTATGGAAATAAAGCGTTTCCAGACCCATATCTATATAACATATTTTCTTCTTCTACGTGTGAGGAATGTGTCCTGAAAGTTTGGCCGTACTTTATTGTTACATCCTGTATATACATGAACGTATGTGACATGATATGAAAGAAAAAAATATATATTCCGATGTGCTATAGTTAATTTCTTCAAAACGACGATCTTTTTTATGCTTTTCTGCTATTTATCGTGCCCTCGTTATTCTTTTTTATATTAGTGGGCTCTATTTTCCTTTTATTCCCCTTTAGAAAACATGTATATCCTTGTATTCCTTTTATTTTATTTTTATTTGATTTTGTCCAAGTATCATATAAATCACAGTCAGTCTTTTTAAAATGATTATTATAAATTTTATTTAATTTTATCGTTAGCTCTTATATAATGTAAATTAACTGAGATTTTCGCTTTGATTTGTGTATCTTTTTTTACTATAATTCAGAATAGGTGTTTTAATTACTCATTAGTATATACTAAACAACTTCATACTTTCGAGTATCCCACTATTTTGCGTTGACATGATAGCCATACTCCCTAACTCTTACGTTCAATTCAATTAATATCTATCTATTTGTTGTCCAGAATATATTTAGTCGCTGACGAAAATCTGGACGATTTACTTAGAAAGTCATCAGATTGAATTGGATTGGATTTTTAGGGTTCGAGGCCTAAATCTCAATGGAGCACATTCGAAAGAAAGGAATGAAGTGAGGGAAACAAAGGTCGGCCAGGATGCAAAGCGGTCAGGAACCGACGTAGACAAGGTTCCTAACATATTTTTTCAAAAAGAAACACCCCGACCTCATGAGGTGGAGACCTCATTTCAAGCAGTTGAGTCCCTGAGAACGGTAGCTTTTATACCAGACGCCGGGGCGGAAATCTTTCTAAAGAGCAAGCCACCGCCACACGCACCAGCTTACCTCGCCCTGTAAGAGAATCAACAAAGTGAAATATGAAAAAAGGGAGAAAAATTCGTGGAAAGTAAAGTTTTATTCCTCTGTATTCACCTAAACTACCAGTTTCTTTGGAAGCACACAGTAAAAAAAAAAAAAAAAAAAAAAAACCACTATCTCAGTCGCAGAGAGGTTTCCTCTCTTAATATAAAGTATATTCAAGTGTTCGGAAACGTCATGACGTCGTTATGTGACTGTTACAGTATCCACATGTCACACTATATGCGAGACTTCACAAGTTTTCTTCCCTATGTTGGAAATTTTATTTAATTCTATATTTGAACCTAAGAGTTAACATGGTAGTTGACTTTATACTTTGACTGGAGTGTAACCGGACCTCCGGCATTAATTCAGTAACCATGTCTACTGCGCCTTCTTTGTTGGTTGTACCACAGACTTGAAGGTGGTAACTAACAAGGGCGACCTGGAAGTCTTATCGAAAGTTACTTTCGTCTTTGACAAGAATTTTTTCCACAAAAGTTTGTTATTGATGTCTGTACCTGAGGGACTAGAGTATCACCTGAAGAATATTGGGACAGAGTTTCTTAAATTGAAATCGCATGTCTTGCATGTGACAATAGGGAGGGCTAATGCTGCGATTCCTATGCAGATCGCGACCAGATAGAGAGGGAGAAACACAAGGATGGTGAGGGTCTCCACCTTCACACACTTGCCGCTTCGCTGCTGTAATTTATCAAACTCACCGAGCCATGAATCGAAAAAGGTGGTGGCGGTAGTGGAGGTGGTGGAAAAGGGCGAAGGGGGTGAGACTCTGGACGAGGTTAAGGGATTTTCATGGGCTGTGGTAGGAGAGAGAAAGGCTGTGGCAAAAGGGGGGATGGGAATGCAAAATGGGGAAGTCGGGGTAGGGTGGATTTTTCCGAATTCAGTGTCACCCAAGGAAAACTTTTACGACCCTCCCATCCCCCTTTTCTGGACCGATGTACTTCGCCTAGAGCCAGGGAGTAGCAAGACTGGCGTCGCATGCAAAAATTCCGAGCGTATTTTCAGCATGTGGAGTAGCAGGAGAAATGTTGACTCAAAAGAATGGAGTTAAGAAAAGAAAGAAAGGGGGGAGATAGAAGGACCGAATATTGTTACATTGCACCATCTTTCTCAAGCTGGTATTCCACGCACGTCGTGGTCAGGTCTGCATATGAACTCGACACGTCTTCACAAACACGCGTATGTATATATCTTGATTACACCCTCTCTTAGTCCTCTTTACAAAAACTTCCGTTCCTGGACTTCTTTATTTATTGAATACAAACTTTCTGAGCCAGGATTATGCAATTGTATATGCGATATCCTGTCCAAATGCAATCTGGTTCTTCAAGATTACGTTAAACTTTCCAAAACTATATTCTTATTTTGTCAGTCAGTAATATGTTTTCGCAAGTATTGGTACAAAGAAAATAGAAAATATGTTGTTCTCTGAAATATCATAAACTAACCCTTTCCTTCTGTTTTAATTTTATAATATTTTTATTATTAATAATTATTACAAAATACTGGATTTGATAAAATTGTTAAAACACTATTAATGATGACGTCTCATAATTCTTCAGTTCATTACACCAATATTTCCATGTTCTTTAACATGTCTTTACTCTTTAGGACTTTATATTTTACTTCACTTAGTCATTTGCATTTGTTCTCTTTCACAATTTCATAGGGTATAAGAAATTCCTTAAGTATTGTGCTCAGATTTACATAGTTCAAAGTGTTCTTATATTTCTAATTTTCATTTATTGTAAATGCCTAATGCTAATAAACACAAATCCTGCAATTTTCATTGCCTTATTTACTGTTGATTTGAATTGATTGATTGAGTTATTAATTATTTAAATCCCACTTTTACACATTCTTAATTCGACGAATAAATACCATTATACTCTCTTCCCTTTTTTGTATAAAGAAGGGTAATTTAAAAGAACTGTAATGCCTTCTCTAGTTTTTCGTCATCAGCTGCAGTCTATCAATAAAAAAAAACAATCAAAAGGAACAGATTATTATAAGACTGTGCGAGACAGGGGGAAATATGCTATGCATGATGTAATTTTTTCGTTTAGTGACACATTTCATACTCTCATGAGTCATGATGAATTTTAGAATTTACGCCCCCCACCCTTATGTAATAGGTCCAAATTCTCATTAATGTTTCAAGATTTTTCATTATTGCAACTCAAATGATTATACTCTTCAACGGTCTAAATGAAAATCCATCAAACTTCTCTTCATTCGAATGTAATTAATAAAATTGAGCTTAAAACTATTTGTTTAGAATTAATTTAAAGCTTGTAAGTCGCGCACATTTTTATTAATTTGGTATTTGCTTGTAGTGATTATAAAATGTCCAGTTTTTCGTATACCTTAAATATTTCAAAGGCATGCATAGATATAATGGTTCATGGATTTAAACTACATTTTCATTAACTTCGTTTGTTTCTTCATATTGTACCTAGAGTCGGTCCTGGTGGTGTAGCGGTAACCATACTTGCCTTCTAAACCCAAGATCGCGGACTCAAATCCGGCCAGGATCGATGGATTTTTTCGGGCGTAAAAATCCCTAAGTACGGCTTCCTTCGGAAGGGATGTAAAGCCGAGAGTCCCGTGTCGTAGATTTACGGCACGAAAAACAACCTCAAGCCTGAAAGAAGAGGCCTCTGAGCAAGCCGTTTCACGCCTTGAATTGAATGGGACGCTGATGACCTGAGATGTTAAAGAGCGTCCGTAAATAAAACAAATATTGTACCTAGAGCATATTGGTATCTTTAGAGAAAGATACGCGATACTTTTTCTTTGTTTTCACTACACTTAGTAGCACCGCAATCACAAGTATATAGCCTAGTGTTTACATCGCTAAATATTTGCATTAAGTTTCATTTTTTCACAATTTTCAAAAAAAAAAAAAGACCTAAATGTAAGAACGGTGCCTTAATTATTGCATGCTCCTTGACCCTAAAAAAGTAATAATTTCATTTTCGGGCTATCATTTAAACGATGTCTGTTCGGGTATGAATACTGTTGGATGTAAGTTTAAAATTTCATACCTTTGAACGTCAAGTATGAACTTTCGGAAGATTAGGAACAAAGTTCAAGTTCGTTTGATGTTGTTGTTGAAGAAATTACATAGAGGTAAATTTGATATAACGCTAGGTGTCTTTCCATTTCTAATAAATTCATTAATTGATTCTCCTTGTAAGGGCTATTATATAATTATAAAAATATAACATTTGAATTAGCTAGGAGGACCTTTTCCTAAGAAGTAGTAAACGCACCCGGACTAGATCAGAAAACGAAATTCCGTATTTTAGTTTCCCCTCTTTGTTTTCCCCACATTACCGCGTCATTGTCCTTCTCTAATCTCAAATGCGTCTTTCATGCTTTCGTTTTTCCTATTCGTCTACTTCTGTATTATTATTGGTTCGTTCTTGTTTAGATCAGTACATGGCCAACAGAGAGTTGTAATACTTACATAAAAGTACTCCATGTCATATAGAAAGAACACAAAAAAATGTGTGAAGTATTAAAATGTTGTCTTTACCTTTACTTTCTGAGCATTCCTGTGAGACTGCTGAACTAGACATAACTTAACTTAGAGGCTTTATATTACCTATGACCAGCTCTGCACTTGGTTGGTGTAAACAGCTGGTAGTTCCATTCAAAAGGAAAACGACCTACAAAGCCTGGAATAACTCGCAGCATATCTCAATTAGGCAAGTGACTTCAGGTCGTGTGTTTCCTGCTGCAAGAGAGCTGGTGAATTTTCCCTGCTTTAAGAAACGCCGCCAAGGAAAACGCCTTAGAGGCAGCTCTAAGGTAAAACCAGACCTCTCGTTTGCCGTAGCAATTACCGTATACTTATCTTCCTTGCTGAAGCGAGCATGTTAATAAATACTTTACCGTGTTAAAGGCGTACCCTTTCAACTCCTTCTTTAAACTTGGTACTTCGAGGCCACAATTATTTTGCTTTTATTGCTGCATATGCGTTTCCTCTACGAGAGAGCAACAGAGAGGGATAATCCTCCACCAAAAGTAGAATACTGAGCGTAACAGTAATTCCTTTCACATGAATAAAATTAAAAATAGCATTGTACTTGAGCAAGGCTCATATAGAACTTTAACTCAAAAATCGACATTTGATACATTATTGTCAACAAATGTGGATATATATTTTCCAAATATAATAAAATTTATTATTTTTATCAAAGAGAAAATTAAAATTTCCAAAATAATCCCATAGCAGTAAAAGATGTATGAAAATAAAAACCTTAATATATCTTTAACTTTACAACCTGCTTGTATGACCGAGGCGTTAGAAATGGAATTGCTTCGTCGTAAAATAGTACTTACTTCAAAGACTCTCCTCCAAATACTGTGCGAATAACGAATGAATACATACTGCCGTGAGAAAACGGTTCAGAAAACGACATCCATGAGCATTACAAAGGAGGAATAAACGGAGTTAAAGTACTGCGGTTCATCTAGTAACCGAGACGTTACACTACGTGAAAGGACAAGGTTTTTAACTATGACTCCCTATTAGAAAGAAAATTTAATATAAATTTATTTTAATTAAGATGAGACATAATTATTTTATAATTTTCTTTTGAATTATTTTTCTACAATTTTCACATTTTTCAAACTTTTGCACAGTATTCTCCATAAAATGGGGAATTTTTAACTAGTTGGTACAACTGATTTGACCTTTAACTATAAGATTTTTTTTTTAATAAACCGGATTAGGATTATACATGAGATGAAGTGATAAATTGGGAAAAGAAGTTTCGGGAAGGAAGCGTATCAGGCGTAAGTTTAGGCAACCTCCCCGGCATTTGCCATTTTTAAGGATTGAGAAAAACCTGGAAGAAATCTCTATCAGAGAGTATGGTCCGAGTTCACGAATTGTGCCTTAGCTACCTCGGCCGCCTGTATCTATGAGCTGTTGGGAAATAAAATACCTTAGAATATTTCAAGTTTTATGATCAAGTACCTCTCTAAATTTTGCATGTATTTTCCATTAATTAATAAATATTTATTGTAAAATAGGTATAAAAGAAATCAAATGAACAATAACAAACGCTACTGAGCATGTATTATCCCTGAAAACACAACTATTTATAAGTTCAATTCGTTAATATGCAAAGAATCTCGGCAATTAGCCATCAGCTAATATTGATGATAATAATAAAACTTAATTATAGACAATTTGGTAAAACCCATAGTCGCTCAACTGTATGGAAAAAGCGTGCGGAAGGTTGCAAAATCGCTCAACTGTATGGAAAAAGCGTGCGGAAGGTTGCAAAATGTGCATAAAATGCTAGCAGAAGTCATCAGAGGAAAACGTGAATTTATCGGAAGTATTAGCCCACCTATCCAGCCACAAAGAAGCGATTTTATTTGTAACAGATTTTGGCAGCAGGAAGGAAAAATGACGTTTTGAGTGGTGGGGATGGTGGTGACGTCATTGTTGCTAGCAACAAGAATGCACTGTGACTGCACTAGATGCAGCGAAGTTGAAATAGTGAGAAAAGTGTGGAATTCCTCTCAATAATTTACATAGTTTTGTTACAGTAAACTTAGCGGAAACCTAACTTAACCTAACCTACCCAACCCAACGTAAGCAAATATTAGTTATTGCACGGATACTCATAAAAAGTAAACCTAACCTCGGGGTTACATTTTGATATTGTTGGATTCGCAGGTTATCAATGTTAAAGTGTAAACACTAGATTAGGTTTAAGTTAATGAGTATCTTTCGGCAAGTTTCATTTGCAGGCCTTGCTTGAATTGGAGCGAAGGAATGCTTTTTTCTCCCAATAGTAATATTATGTAACAGTTGGCGGATCTGAATAACAGGACTGAACCAAAGAAAGTGATTGATTGATTTTTTTATTTACGGACGCTCTTTAACATCTCAGGTCATAGGGTCCCATTCTATTCAGGGCGTGAAACGAACGGCCGACGAATTTTGCTGAGGCCTCTTCTTTCAAGCTTGAGGTTCTTTATCGTGCCGTAAATGTACCACACGGGACCCACGGCTTTACCTCCCTTTCGAAGAAAGTCATACTTAAGATTTTTACGCCCGAAAAAATCCATCTGTCCTGGTCGGGTTTGAACCCGTGACCTTAGGTTTAGAAGGCAAGTATGGTTACCACTACACCACCAGTGATGTACAGAGCCAATCTGGTGGGGAATAATGCAAGACTTAGAAGCGATGGCGCATTTTGCTGAAAATGAAGAAAGTTATATTAGCTGAAGAGAAATAAACATTTGCAAGGTGTGTAAAAGGCGTATAAAATTAACCGAGGTGTATAAGATGAGGGAAGCAACAGTAAATAGGAGAAGAGTACCATAGAGTTAACAGAAATCGAAAAAAAAAAAAAAAAACGTGTTTATTTAGGAAGCAGTAATGGCAATTTTACATCTAAGATACTAAACAAACACAAGATTCAATAAAAGCAAAAGCTGTATTAAAATCAAGTATCGAAATATGTATGCATATGTACAGATATAGGTTGTGAACTAGGTATTCATGTAGATAAGTAAAACACATAGGAAAATACAACGGAAAAAAATAATAAATTCATATCTTTTTCTCTTAAGATATTTTCAGAAGGTGAGAGAGTGCTAGAGATAATCGTAATAAACATTCATCAAAAGTGCAGACATGTGAAAACGCGTGCTGTGCAGTCGGTAAAGGAAATTCAGTTTTACTGAGCATCTGCCATAGCAACTGTAGAAGCCAAGCTAATGTAAAACACTTGGCAAAATTTACAATTAAGCATATAAATAACGTTCTTTGAAGCACAGTTGACAAAAGAAGAAATTTAAGGCTGAGATTCGGGCTTTTATATGAAGAACTTAGACAAATTCTATAGCCATTGTTTTCCATAAAGCACGCACTGATTTGAGGGCTATCAATTTATTTTTATAGGCCTTATCTTTTTGGATTATGAATCTTCGTTTATTCTTAACGTAATTTTTCTGTTGTTCTTTCTATATCCAACTTATATCAGCTCTTTTTGTTTTCTGCTGTTTATAAACCCCTTTATTCCTATTCAGTTCTGTTAGGTTGGCATTAGTCACCTTAGCCAGCCAGCTTTCAGTTGCTATGTTTACTCCCTTCTTTATACTGAAGAAAGGTTCGAAATATCCTCTCTCTCTCTCTCTCTCTCTCTCTTTGTTTGTTTTGTTTTCCTTCTTACGTATGTTACTTATCTACATGAACATCTAGCTCAAATCTTTCGTATACTCGAAAGAGGGTTTTTTTTTTTTTTTTTTTTTTTTTTTTCATTGAGCAAAAATGTATAACCAAGTGTTATAAATGTGTATGTATACATACATACATACATACATGCAGAAACCTATACAAACATACATTGTAATCTTTGTGGTTCTGTCCAGGGTTCTTTCACTAACACCTTTTTATCTTTATTTTTGAAACATTTTAACTTTTCTTCTGCACTATTTATTAAAGGAAATAATCTAAACCGTAATACAAATATTTGTTAATGTTTAGTTTATTTTGTAGATAACGGGATGTAGTAGAATTATGTGCTCACGCGAAAACAAGGGAGAGGGAGAAGGACTATTCGGAAAGCATTAAGGCCACTGGTAAGGAAAGGAGACGGAGAAGAAAGCAGTTCTCCGGAATGAGAATGAAAAGATCGGGAGAGCGTGGCCTATTGCGGCTTCCGTCTTTTTATTCTCCTCACACAGCTGAGTGTTATCACGCCGCAGAGGAGCAGAGTTGGTTTCTTCTTCTCGCGCCGTGAGAGAATAATTTTGTACGGGCGTAAAAGAGCCCTTTTGTACGACCACCAAAACCCTGGAAACCCTTTCTGCCTTCCTTTTATCCTCAAAAACAAGTATTACAATTTACACCTAATTTACTACTCCATGAGAAGTTAGTTGGTATGACTTGTGAAATTTCCCTCCCCCACACATTTGTAGCTTCACCAAAGAGTACAGCATAACCTTTGATAGGAATGTCGTACTGGGGCAAGCACATTTCTGTCTATCGCTTTGAACTGAGGCGTGAGTGCATGTGTGTGAAGAGAGTAGCGAGTTTATACAGATTGCCTGCTGACACCAATCAAACAACTGAGGTTCCTAAATTAACTACATTTATATTTATAGTATACGTTTGTGGGTAGCTGTAGTTCATTATACTTCATAGTGCTGGTTTAGATTCACTTAAGATAACAACTATTTTATTTATTATGAGTTTTTAAATATACATATCAACTTTCGAAATTTTATTTTCTGTGCTCATTAAGATATACTTTAAAAGTTTGGGGTTATTAAGGAATCTAAAGATGAGTATTTCGGATTATATAAGTATTTGGCTGTTAGATTATTTTTTTTTTTTTGGTTCAAGTCCATATTTCTTTATCTACTTATATATATATATAAAATTGGGTCTGTATTTATAATTTTTTTTTTTTATTTTGATCTCCCAAAATTTTCTTACTTTACTACCAATACTTAAAACTTTGTTACTGTTACCTTTTAGTTTGTATGTAACAATAAATTGACTGTGAACATTACAATTAAAATTATGAGATTACATTTTGACTAAAATGATATACATGTTCACCAAAACCATGATAGCACATAAAGAATATAAAGCGTATATTAATGATGATATAATAGATTATTGATTAATATTTAATAATTATAGAAATATATCCATGTATCTTATAACTAAGTCGGTCCTGGTGGTGTAGTGGTTACCATACTTACCTCCTATACCCAAGATAGCGGGTTCGAACCCGGCCAGGACCGATGGATTTTTTCGGGCGTAAAAATCCTAAGTATGGCTTCCTTCGGAAGGGAAGTAAAGCCGTGGGTCCCGTGTTGTACATTTACGGCACGAAAAAGAACCTAAAGCCTGAAACAGAGGCCTCTGAGCAAAATTTGTCGGCCGTTTCATGCCCAGAGTTGAATGGGACGCTGATGACTTGAGATGTTAAAGAGCGTCCATAAATAAATCAATTAAAAAAAAAATCTTATAACTACTCTGATATGCCTTTCATTCAGAGTAATTTTCATTGAATGGGCAACAATCATACATATTCTTTATGAACATTATTTTTAGACAGGTAGAAACCATTAGATGAAGTGCTAATTGTACGATTGTTTGTTCATGGCAGTTCAGTGCTTCATTTTAATGATATGTAACTTTGTGATTTATTATTTCACAAACTATTGAAAATTGGAAATTAACAACTTGGTTTTCTTTCAGACAAAGTTTGGTTTTCAGAGTTAAACTCATAGCAAATTTCCTCAGTGATGAATTCCTTCCTAATATGCAATAAAGGGGTATACGTGTGGATTACATCTGATGGTTATCTTCATTCCTGAGGCATTTTTGCCCATTTCATCTTCACAATAGTGTCTATATCCATGTTTCCTGTGTATCTTTTTCTTTTTGGCTTGTAATTTATAATTTTATTCAATAATTCCTTGTTTTATATTCTTTCCAGATGCCTTTCCTACTTTTTTATATTCCGAGGAAATGTTTGAATGTTTTTTTTATAATTTATCAGTCTCTCACCGGAAGTTGGCCTTAATAAAGCACAGCAAGTAATTTAGCAAAATATTTCTATTAGAATTTTTTATATTCTCAGAATTTAGAAAGTATTTTAGAAGCCAACAGTGAAGTATTTTTCTAATTACAGTTAGTACATGTTGTCTCTTAACGTATCATATTTATGAACTATCTGTAATAGAGAATTTTTATTCGAATGTCCTAAACCCTTTAAAGTAAATTGCTGTAACCTGGAAATATTAAACATCTATCTTGCACACCAATATTCAATATATTGCATTAATTTTTTATTTATGAAGTACGATTTTATTCTTGTTTTAAGGAGTTTATAGTAGAGGTGGTTCAATAGCTATGAGACGAATAAATAAAATCAACAAGTGTCAAACATGAAGAGTTTTCTTTGGAAATTGACAAATAGCTAATAACAACAATTGCAAAGAACTACCTAGCGAATACACTGACATTAATTATGTTACATGTATTTTCTGCAATTTTTGTTTATCAATAAAACTGGTTGAATTAAGTACTGATGTGTAGAAACTGTTTATGTAACTTAGGCTGATAGCTTCCTAAAGAGCTTCCGAAAGAATATCATAAGTTTGAAATGTAGATATTTGCATTAAAATTTATAATCTAGCGATTCACCTAATTTGGAAAATGAAAATCACCATGAATTCTCATTTCTTCAAGCAAGTAGATATTAAAATATATTATTAAATTTTTAATATCTGTGAGTATTTGTTTACAGATGTATAGTTTATATAACTACAGAAACTCGTTGTTCAATATATGCAAATAATTGTACATAATAAATAATGCTAAAATAATGGTTACATTTTACTACTATTGTATAAAAGAAATAAGAAAAGAAAGAAAACAATGTAGCACGCCACAGGTGCAATAATCAAACGTTTGCTGTATAATAAAGCTTGGATTAGTTTGAAAGAAGGAACACACTGCAGCACTAGCTCGGAAAATTTTACCCTTTAAACTTATACCTTCATGGGCCAACAAAGGTTGCAGTAATATAAAAAGGCAGACAGGTTGCCCCAACGAAATCTTGAATGTGTGAAAATATATGTAGTACAATGCAGAATCGAGGAACTCGTGTAAATTAATAAATAAAATATATTGGCTAGAAAATGGTTTACGTTTTGATATATTCAAACCAATTCCACATTGATACAAGAGGAAGAAAAAAAGCATTATGATAAATGAAGACAGTTTACTGCCTCAGGAATGCTTAAGGTTCAATCTACAAAGAAGGCATCTGAGCCATATAATCTCTAACCTTATAGCTCTATGATGAAACAGGGATCAAGGTTTTTTGACCAAATAATCTTATTTTAGAATCAAAGTGTTCTCGCTCTTGTTCTTATAGGAGGGAGAGAAAACAAAGATTTATAGGGATGTAATGGCGGAGCGAGTCACCGGAGCATCACTGTTTTGTCGCTGCTCTTTCTTGTTGTAGAGGAATGAAATAAATTGGGTTTCCTTCCCTCCAGACGGTGTTCTTGCCATGGGAACGTGTTGGCTCACCTCATGCTGCCTAATCCATACATAACAAATATATGACTGGAACTAGATATTTGTTTATTTACGGACGCTCTTTAACATCTCAGGTCATCAGCGTGAAGTAGATATTGCTATGCTTCCTGCTAGTAGAAATCCTGAACCATTTTAGTAGTTAGTAACATTGACATTGCTGATGACAATAAAACGTCATTGTAGTACATGGATTCCATTTTGATTAATGAAATATATGGTTAAGATAAAATAGCTAATACTATATTATTTAGTGACAGTTTGTTCACATGTTGTGCTAACAGGATACACTTTGTGCTAACAAGTTAGTCAACTTTTAATTAGAAAATATGCTAGTAAAATTTAAAGACAGTGATTTCTCACAACACCATGGAAGTTATTACTGATATGTTAGGAAAAAATTGACGCAAATGTTGAGTGTGATAAATATAACATTTCTTACAATTTCAAAAACAATGTAACAATTTTTAAAAAAATGCTGTTTCCAGTTATAGTTTCACTCTTTTATTTTATAAATATAATGAGACATGGCATTCTAACATAATTTACCAATTTGAAACAAACTTTTGGAACATTTCAATTTCCGTCTAGGATGATGTTACTTCTTAGTCAGGGTGCAACGTTTTAAAACGTGTGAAATGTAAATAATTGTGAAATATTAAGCTGATGCTAATAGCTATTTGGTATGTATATTATATCGATTTTGTCTTTTTACTTGCATCACATAATATTAAGTTATTTTTAATGCGAAGCTCGATCTATCGATTGTATAGTTTTGAATGATTAATTTGTACATATTTCAAATATCTGATTGCTTAAAAATAATCAAGGATCAAATTTACAAAGGATTTTATAATCTGTGAAACGAACAAGAAGTAATTTTTGAAAACTTTCATCAGAATAGAGAGAGAGAGAGAGAGCGAGAGCGATAAAAGCAAGAAGGCAATCTGTATGAACACGGGTCTCATTTTTTTTTTTTTTTTGAGTAGTGTTTAACGCCCGTTTTTACTACTGAGGCACCACAGGCGGTGGACACTGATGATACATGAGAATGAAATAATATATTGGGAAAGAATATTTTTTTTTAAGGAAGGAAGCGTTCCGGGCCTAAGTTTAGGTACCTCCCCGGCATTTGCCAGTTATGAAGACTGAGGAAAACCTGGAAAAAACCCCAGTCAGGAAGGACGGTCCTGGCGGGATTCGAACCGCAGACCTCCCGCTCACGAGTCACGGGTCTCATAAAATGTACAAAAATGAAATATAACACTTGTTGCTGAAAATTTAAAATAAAAACATTTAATACCCTCAGTGTGCTGTAAATTAAAGCATTACTATATTCATTTCCCCTTATTTTTATTGAGACAAAAAAAAATATTTATGTTCAAAGAGGCAATTGACTCATAAGAGAGATCTGTACTTGATATAAAATAAACATGCTTCAAACGTTCGGCTAATATTTGTCCATTCTGTAGTTTAAAACATTCACATGTTGTATCCGTTTTTAAGATCACAAACATAAGTGTGAAAGTTATAGGGAGATGAATTACACGGAAAAGAAATCATAATATATTGTAAGTATAAACTACTAATTCATAAAACAACATTTGACGAATTTTTCATTATTAATCATATATATGTCCTCATAAACAAGAATATTTTATCTACGAATTAATAAATAATATCATACATTTTACTACAACTCGAATTAATTAACAAACATTATTATTATCATCATCATCATCATCATCATTACCGCCACGGGTGGCCGAAGTCGTTAAGGCACGGACTCGTGAGCGGGAGGTCTGCGGTTCGAATCCCGCCAGAACCGTCCTCCCTGACTGGGGTTTTTTCCAGGTTTTCCTCAGTCTTCATAACTGGCAAATGCCGGGGAGGTATCTAAACTTAGGCCTGGAACGCTTCCTTCCTTAAAAAAAAAATCCTTTCCCAATTTATCATTTCATCTCATGTATCATCAGTGTCCACCGCCTGTGGGGCCTCAGTAGTAAAAACGGGCGTTAAACACTACTCCAAAAAAAATCATCATCATTACTATTGGTTTATCGTTCCCCTTTCAATTGTGATTTGAAAGTGTTTAGAAGTATTTAGAAAAGGCTATGTAAATATAGAGCGTATTTAATGGATGATTAGAATGCCTGTGGATTCACATTTGAAAAAAATCTGCTATTATGGAATTAAAATGTATGAAACAATATCTTATATGTTTCACATTCTTGTTACATATTTCGGTAAATAATTTATCAGTATTGCAGTTAGTTTGAGGTGATTTAGAGGAGCATTATGAGTAATAGAACCTTTCTGCAAAGTATATGACTTATGAACCAAAGCCCTTGTCCAGAAATGATGTTTTATTTTTCGATGCATTTAACTAACATGCATATGTTGTTTCAGTTCTGAGCTTTACTATACTCTCTGGTGAAATAGGCAGTGTGGAGGAACTTTCCTAATGCAGAGGTTGGAAATTTACTTCTTGGTAACTGTGGCATGGAAATTATCTTCTTTCCCCTTCCTTTCCAGATAATTACTTAGTACAAATAAATCTGTTCTCAAAAGTATTTTGCACTATTCGGATATTTTGTCATTGAATAGTTCTATGCAGCTAGGGCCTTCCAATGAATATGTAAATTATGTGAATTTGTCATGATAGTTTTGTTAGAAATGAAAGCCTATTTGCATCGCCCAAGCCATTTTATGTGCATGGAGTTTATTCATTTGCAGTATAATTAAATATTTCGTTATTGTTAATCAGAAGTAACCATTTCAAGAAATTAGTGATCGTGTTGCACGAAAAGCACTTTTTCTTAAACTTGGCATTTCAAAAAAGAAACGGACTAAGCCTCCGATCGGATAATATCCAGTATTTCAATGTGCAATAAGACAGCAATATACGGTGAAAAAATGAAACCGACCAACTTTGAGAGGTTGCATTGAACACCAAAACAAAATTGTTGTTTTTGAGAACACAACTTCAGTGGCGTTAACCAATTGCCTTAACAGATTTGCAAAACATTTACAATCACTTCATTTTATGAAATATTGACTATTTTGACCTCTAGCAAAGGTAATTACATAGTAGGGACAAGGGCTATCAAAGACTGTAGCATTGTCTTCACTTTTGATTCCAAAAGAGACAAATGATAAGAAGTGGGAGCATTATGTTTTTTTCTCACTCTCTATATTTTTTTTTCCATTCTGTATAACTCACTGCATATAGAACTTACTCATTCTTTTGCAGCCATAGAAAATTTACAGAGCTTTTGTTCACCAATTAGAGTTGTGATTCTTCTACTTCAATGATGGAGACATTTTTCAAGCAGAAAACTGAACATATTCGTCATGCAGAGAATGACTACAATGTTTTTTATTCTATAATTTTAATACTGATAGTTCTGAAACTTGTACATTGAATTTATAGAAAGATAGCTCTGCAACAGTACATGTCATGGCATCGATGATGTAAATTTTACAATTCTAATTAATTACGAAATCGTTTATCATCAAAATCACTTTTGAGTGAAATGAAAGAGCTCGAATCACTCTTGTGGCAGAATTAAGCCATAAGGTTAGTTAGCACTTTGTAACCAAGGTTCTTTTACCACTTTTGTTTCCCCTTTGTTACTTATAATCACGATTTCTGCTATCATTTGTTATGTGTAATCAATCAGGAGGCGCACTATAATGAATATAAGCCTCTAAGATACCATGGAAAAGTGACTGATTAACAAAAAATGCAATTTAACTTAATAATATTCAATTAATTTCAATTGCAATTTGTAGTGTTTAGTTAATTTAAAATTTCCCCAACATAAGAAATAAAAATGCAAATTATTAAAATGTATATGGCATTGAATACAACAAAAACAACACAATTTTCAAGAATGGTCTACATAATATTCAGAATAAAACCGGACAAGCATTTTCCAAAATGTTGGTCTGTTTAACTGACAAGTCATAGTATAAGTCGGACACGAGAACAAATATCCTAAGCTGGGCCACAAAAAATACCTGCATACATCAAAATGCAAATTTTCATAAAATGTAAAATGTATAATTGTACCATAACTTCTGAAAAGATGTAATTTTAAAACATTAAAAACTCGCCAAATGCAACCAAGAAATACAAATAAATTCCTAAGAAAAGTGCCTACTTTGTATCATATAAAATTAAAATAAATAGAGTTATAAAACTATGAAATTGTGATTTCATTCAACGGATCTATTTATTTGAGAAGAAAATAGGATTGAACGATTTGAACCTATTCATTTTAATAATCTTCAAAAAATTACAATTAAATCCACCTTCAAATCTATATTCCATCAACAATTCATATAAATAAAATTTATTGTAATCCATTATTCAACTTTGTTAAATTTCTTTTAAGAGATAGAAATTTTTACTCCCACCCTCGGAACGGCTTGACAGCCGAGTTGTCAGACGGGAAGCTTAGGAAAATCTGCCTCTCAAGTCAGAACGCAGGGACAATAGTTTATCAGCCACTCAGCGCAGGATTACAACATGAGGTGACCCTGGAATGACAATTCCAGAACATAAGCGAAAGGAAGGAAAAATATGTTGATTGAAGTGCACGTTTGCATGCAGAATCAACAAATTAGTCATAATGTTTGTGTCGAATTAAAATCGTTAGAATTTATTGTGAAATCTAAAATGGCAAACCATTTTTGTATGAATTCTTGTCAGACATAGATTTTGCAGCCTTAGCATTGAGAATATAATACGAATGAGAGAGATTGTGTAGCCCTAATACCATGAATGCACCACGAAAGAGTTAGATTTTGTAGCCCTTGACTGAGAGTGTACTATGAAGGAGAGAGATTTTGTACCCCTAGCACTGGAAATGCACCACTCTGCGGGAGGTTTACTACAGATCTGTGTTACCATTGAAGAGCTTATAACTATCTAATGTTCCCTATTGCCATCTTCGCAATATTATTACCCATATCTGTATATTCAAATGTTGTTTAAAGCCCTTGTAGTAATTTCAGCTGTTAAAGGGGTAAGTGCTATTAAATATTGAATTTCTGTTGTTTAAATTATATTAATTATATTTTTCAATATGATTTATTAAAGATTTTCATACTCTACTCAGTAGACGTAAATAATATGCAATAAAATAATATAATTTTAGTATAATCATTTATTACAATAGAATTGAATAAAATTAATTCTAAAAACGTTGAAAGCTTGTACGTAACACCAAAACAAAAAGTTTTTTACTAACGCTGTATTTTCTTATGTGGCATTTTTTCTAGACATTATAAATTTAAGTAGACAGACTTACATTATATTTACATTCACTTCAGTTTAAAAAAGCGGTTCAAAATTGTCTCCATTGATCTGTACACATAGATTACATCATCAGGACTCTGCTGCAGTTAACCTGGTCACCATGGTCTGTTTCATCTGGGGTCTCGCATTCCACCTCACACATAAAGTCTAGAGGAGATGGATGGACCAGCTCTATCAATCCACTTCTTTGAAAATGATATGAAGAACGCCATCTAACGGTTCGAAAAAACCTTAGGGAATTATGACACTAGATTTCTTGTGGTTCCGTACAAACTTTCAAAGTTAAGTCATTTTAATTATTTCCATCCCATATAATAAAGTTTCTTTTTAAATATTTTCGCACAACTTACTCATATGTATAAAATTAATCGCAATTCCTTAAATGGATATTATTTACTGAGTGTTTGCGGCGTTGTCTGAAAAGAATCGAATTGGGAACCTGCCTATTACTAGAGCCTCCAGCAGCATCTCTTTATAGTAGCATGTACACTTGTTTGATATAATTAGCAAACTTCTATGTGTGTTAGGAAAGCTTCTTTTTCTTTTAAGTTAAGTAAGTCTGCATTGTTAAAGGAGTGTTAAAAACTTTATTCTATCAGTTTGATCAGAAGGAAATTGAGAAAACCATTAGTTTGTCGGAGTTCTTCTTTGCGCAACTCAGTTCAACTCCACCTTCTCTTTTTGCCCCCTTTTCTGTCTCTCCTAACTTTGATTCGATTCCTGCTCATCGTGAAGTCGGTTAAAATCCCAGAGAGAGGTATATTGTATGGGTATATAAAAATCCTATTGAAGCAAATCCGTGCAGATTGCGAGGATGTCTTCTCACTTGATTTTATTGTTATTTCTTTTTTGTTCCTCGGAATCTCTTTCCTCGCTATTTATACCCCTCCCTGCTGTACCTGTCCCTTGTCATACTCGCTTAGTTTTATTACACAAAACCCTGGGGAAGCGCCACCCAGCGAGACAGCAGCTAGATTTTATGTTACGAGTGAGAAGCAGCAGCAAATGGGATGAAATCCCAGCGTTAAGTTTCAATGCAATAAACCCAGAGCCGTACCCAAACCTATATCCAAACTTTTCCTTCTGTTCTAGAAAAGAGCTCAATTTGCCAAATCTACTTGCCGTTTCTCAAAAGTGCAATAACATGGTTCTTGTGTATGAGTTAATTTACGTTCTAGAAAAAAAATCATGCAAATGCAAGTCGGCAATAAAACGTTTAGGCTTCATAATATTACGATTGGAAATAATAGCTTCCACTATCATGGAGCCATAAAAACTGGTATTAGGTTAACGAGGGGAAAATGTCTAAATACCTTTGCCTCTATCTCTTAAAGTTCACGAAAAAAAGTAATATTTTGCCTTGAAACTTATATGGGGAAGGGTTTACAGCACAATTCTTTTATTAAAAATGAGTTTTGCTCTACTAAAATTGCTAACATAAAATAATGTCTACAATATTAAATATCTTTTGCCATGCACAAGCCAGTTTGGAAGTTTAGGCATAACTTAATGTCAGTAATAATTACATTAACTATTTAAGCAAATATCTCATCTTTTTAGAAAGACTTTTTCTTTATATGTTTTTTATATTTCATATAACAATCAACAATATCATTTTCTTTCCTTTTTTAAAAAAAATATTAAATTTTTATTGTACGACTATTAAGTAATATATGGTTTCGTTCAATGTTCATAAAATGATGATTTGCCTTAAATTAATTTACGTATATGGCATATAGATACGGTATGTACATGACAGACGTTTGTGAGCATGTCGCCTGCTTTCCAAAAACAGTTCTTCAAGTACTGCAAATCTGTTACTTTGGTATAGTATACTTGTACTTTCATAACTCTCTAAACTAAAAAGTCAAAGGGCGTAAAATCAGGAACTTGTTTGCCATATTCAAGCTGACCATTGTATATCCATTTGTTGGGAAATCGTCGGTTGCGGAATTCTTTCACATGCAATGCAAAATGAGGGAATGAAACATATTTTTGAAAGGCAACGGTGTCCATAACGCCATCCGAAAATTTCACTTGAAAATGAGTTGATGTATAATTGTGTTTTTTCTGAATGCTGATTTATTATATATAAATACAATTCGTGACCGTATTTTTTATCTAGCTGTTACGTTGCTGAATGCTGACCCGGGTTCGATCTCCGATACCTATTAGAAATTTAGGGAGGTCTGGAACGGGGTCCACATAGCTTCTGAGAACAATTGAGAAACTGCCTGAAAGAAATATAAGCCACCTCTAAAAAGCCGCCCATGTTGGCGGTAGGCGGGATGCAATGTGCTGATTACATGCACCCCTGTAGTGCTGCACTCTACCACCAATGACGCAAGACGGAGGTAGAGGACACAGCAGTCTTTGCGGTAAGGTAAAAAAAATGTAATACTTTGTGCTTTAAAACAACATTTTTAACTTTCATGCTTGCTATTTTTATGAATTAATAAATGAATTAAAAGGTTAAGTTTATAAATAATATGTTCTGATAGGGCATTGTCTGGAGTTAAGAGGAAGGAAGGGCTCATATGATTAGATCAAGAAAAGTTATTTACAATGCAGTTACTACAGTATTGTTTGCTCAGCCTTCTTAATGACAACGGTTAAAATGCAATATTTTAACCTAAGAAAACTTGTAAGGTAAATTTTTGCTTGCTATTTCGGTGTAGTAGAATTTTATAAAAGATTTAAATATTTAGACTGGCCAATCGTAACATATTAAATGAAATTAGTAATTACCAGTTAATGTGTAAACAAATGTATTTATTTTTATGTAGAATGCCATTCATATTTCACTCTCCAGAAATAGTCAAAAGATTACAGAATAAAAGAGCTGTGCCTTTCGACAGAAAGATTTTCAGCCTTTGTTACTATAACAGTTAGCAATATTCCATGCTGTGACAGAAATATAATAAATTGAAAGTCACTGAAGGGCTGTTAAAGGCTCTTCTGCAACGTCATTGCATACTGCTTGAATATTTGCCCCCTTTTACCGTGATATAATACACAAACCTAATATTGTTTTATAAATTTAAGTAGCGATTCATTTGTCTGCTGTAAATACACTCCTACTACAAAACATTTTAAAGCTTTCTCGTTGAAAAAGTGTTTAAGATTTTAAAAGTATTAATCTTTTATAAATATGATTTTATCAGCAATATTCGTTCATTATTAAATACGAATGCTGAAGTAGCTGAATTGAAAGAAATGTAATAGAGTTTGCTTGAAAAATGGAGTATCAGTCAAAAAGACAAGGGGAAAAATATCAATTATAGTTCATATTTACGTAATACCCTAATGTTCAATGAACCTGTATATGGTCACGTCAACTGAAGTAGATAAGTTTATCAAACTCTATCATTCTGCTCTTAACAGATAGTTCTTATCCATTTGTTTTCTCATGTAACTAATGACAGTTGCTTTTATAACATTTTGTTTCGTATTTCATAATAGGTCAGATTGTCGTGAATACTCTTAAACGTCTATACAATAAAAATCGACAGAATCTCATAGCTAAAATCTTACTGCTACTCTAAAACTAAAATAATTGAAATATTTTTATTTTTAAATTACCTTACATACTGCAATGTTTTATTATTATGTAGAACACGTGGCTGAATAGTTTGAGATTGGATATTCATGCCAGCTGTGACCTCGATTTTTTCCTATCGCTCCTACTCAGTGTTACCAACAACTGTGGATTAAAAATTCCTACAGTAAAAAGTTTCTTATTTTTCCACATTTCTGCAGAAATTTTCTTTGATAGGGGGAGGAATGTGAGGTAAGATAAGAATTTCAGTTTTTAAGAGATGTATATAAAAACACATTGATAGTTGTTATGTCCCTCATTGAGCATAAGAAGTATTTCAGTTGATAAATTAGTAATTAATGATAATATTAAAGTATTTAGAGTTCATTGTGGCAGGAATATTCACAGTGTCATAATGTCGTTCATCCATAAAATTAAAATTCTAAACACACATTTTACCATATTCTTAAAGGGTATTAGAACGGAATCACCAAATAACTTCAACAGAACTCGAATGTGAAAATCTGCTGCAGGAAAAAAGAAAAGAGCAATACGTTTTCTCTGTTTCCTCTTGAAGACCAGTGGAGCGGTTGTTAAACACAAAGTAGGGAATATACCGCCGTACTCTGGTCAACAGTAATAAACCGTGGAGAGGGTGAAATAGCCCATGAGTAATGGCGGAGTCTCTGAACCTTGAACGTCCATCCTTGAGAACCCCACCAACCATGTTTCTCAAGACGAATCTCTGCACAAGATATTGCATACAAAAAGCCTGGTAACTGTGGGGTCACAATAGTCTTGTCCACACGCGTCCGGCTATGGAAAAAAGAAAATGCTTGGGCAGCATCTGCAATAACAGATCAACTTAGGGATAAAAATAGGAATGACTAAGGAAGAAATTAAGAAAGTTTCTTTATCCTTTATATGCTATACATTACTTTCTCAGGAAGGAATTTGGAAAGGGCACCTTTTGAATCCTACATGTATTTGCATATGCATGGCAAAGCTGACGTAGGGAATTTCTGTATTCCTTGGCACATCTTTCTGCCTCCTTTTTTAAACTTTTTTGTCGTCTTGTTAAAGTATATTCTCCCCTTTTAACATTTTGATTTCGATTTGTACGCGTGCTTGCAAATCTTAACATAAAAAACTCGAATAGTGACTTCCATTCGTAGTTAATACTGATCACCTACTCTTTTATCAAAGTATCTTTGAACCCTATGGTAATATGAGCGTTCACTGATATTCCTCTATATGTTCAAATAACTTTGCCATTATAGTAATGCAGATATGTTAAAAAAAATAGTTTATCTCAAACCTATATTACCTGGAAAACAAGAAAAAGTCCATCACGTAGGAGTTGCGTGAACTAAGAGAATTCCTCAACAAATTGTTGATTTTATTGGCTTGTTTTATTTAGGAATCTCTTAAATATATCACGTCATCAGCATGCCATCCCACTCAGGACGTGAAACGGCCGATAAATTTTGCTCAGAGGCCTCTTCTGTCGGGCATGAGGTTCTTTACGTGCCGTAAATCTACAACACGGGGTCAACGACTTTACTTCCTTTCCGAAGGAAGCCATAAATCCATCGACCCTGCCCGGGATTGAACCCGCGATCTTGGGTTTAGGAGGCAATATGGTTACATCTTCAGAACCGACCCTCAGCAAGTGACGCCTTTAAATTACAAATTGCTGCTATAGCATTACCATAATGCACGCCGAAAAAAGGCTACCTTTATAAAATTAATAACTTGAGGGTGCAGAGTTATATTTATAAAAGCATTTGATTTGATAAGGATGTTTATTATGTATATGTATAATGAAATAATTTAGACATAGGTTTAACATGAATTGATATCATTTGTGACTTGTATTTATATGTATGTCAGTTGGCATGTAACTGTAATTTACAAAAGGGGCTTAGTATACATTTAGGTAAAAGATATGAGAAAGAGGCAGAGATATGTACCAGACTGGCAGCTCGTCCTTTGACCCTTCCTTAGTGTGAAATTCAAAAGGGTAAAAGATTCCTTTGTCAGGTCACGAAAATTTCTGCCCATGTGAATACTTAGAAGCAGTTCGCAGTAAGAAAAACACATGGCCGTAACGGGACAGAATTTGAACAAAATAAGAGGGAATGGAAATGTCAGAATGGAAACGAAAATGTTTTATTACAGCCAAGCCGGGGTACAAAGTGTTATGCCGCCTATTTCAAGAGTAAGTATGCTAAAGTAAATGCGTGCGTTATCTCTGAGAACATTTGGCAATCTGTAACTAAAGGAGGCAAAATTTGTTAGTTTAGAAATCAGCATGTAAGGAAAGTGCCGAAATTTATAACAGGCTGTTCTTGGACAATTCAGGCTTTTGAGAACATATTATAGATCAGAAGGGAGAGAATAATTTTAGCCAATTGGCATCGAATTAAAATCAACGAATGAGAAGAGATACAATAAATATTTTAAGATAGCCAATGGTGAACATATAACTCGGAAATAGGATAATAAACGAGGGAATTTAATTTAGCGAGAGGCGTGTTGCTGTTATAGAAAACTGGAGTACAGGATCGGAAGTTAGTCATTCTAGGTTATTCTTTATTATTATTTTGGACTGTTTTATTCATGAGTTATTGGCAGTTATAAGTTAGGAGTTAACAGTGAGAGATTTTCAGCAGTGAGTGGTGATAGTTAGTTCGTAGGAAGTCCTGAGAAGAATAGTTAGTTAGCAGTAAGTAGTGAAATCAGCGACAAGCAGGCTGGAAGTAACCCCCAGTATTTTTATATGTGAATAAAATATTTGGAACAAGTCAACCTGTCAACCCGCGTATGTTGGGCAATACATTTCTCGTTCCCGTGGATCTAAAATGATCCACAAAACACTCCAGAGGACTCTGAGATTGAACCCAACCGAATTAAAGCAGAAGTCACAGCGAGTAGCCGGGGAAACATACGCCCCCCCCCCCCCCCAACTTCGGTCCCAAATATAAAGGAAAAATAATGTAACACTATTAACAATGTAACTAAATTAACAATAAAATAAAAGTAATCGCGATTACATGTGTGACTTTCTCTTAGTGTTTTATCATTTTCTGCTGTTATAATTATTGTTAAGTTTTATTATATATGCTCGTATATACAACACTGAAGTTTGGGTTTCAAGCCTTGTATAGGGCCAATTTTGCGACATTACAGAAACGCACCTACACGCCTAATGCTTTATCAATGGATTTGAAAACTTCTTCACTCCTTGGAACATTTGCGGATTCTAACGTATCGTTAGTTTTGCGCTTAGGGCGCTTTTTACAACAGTCTCCGCAAAGCGATGTTTTAAAGTTTATAATTATTGCGTGTATTGTTGTGCCGCGTAATTTTTTAAAGCATCCAGGCTTGCGTAGCAATCAGTCGTAAATCAGTTTTAACATTATGAAATGGCTGTTAGAGCTGAAGATGCAGCAAGGGCTGTGACATTAGTGGAAGATGAGCGAGGTCTACGTTATCTTTCTTAGGTCATTGACACTTCTTATACCAATGTACGCAGGACTGCCCAGAGGTTCAGAAAGAATGGTATATCTACACCAGGAGGTTGTATGGAGTGAAGTTACCGTCCAGTGGATCTGCAAAATGACCACTGCAGACCAGAGAACACATATCTTTCGGATGTAGTTTGTTTGCACCCAATCAAAATTAGACTCTTCACGGTTGAAATTTCTGTTTAAGAGCACCAGATGGGAGGGAGAGTGTTTGTAGAAAACGGGGGACGTTATTGCATCCTGCACGTTCTCTTTAGGACATCTTTTAATGGAGGTTCAGTATTGGTTTGGGCAGAAATCAGGAAAAAAAGAAAGAAAGAAAAGAAAAGAAAAACGGAACGGGTGCTCGTTGAAAATAGGTCATGATAGCTTATCCAGGAGATTCTTGCTTATCGTGTAGTTCCTTTTGTACCCGTTGTAGGCTACAGCATTATCCTTATATATGATAATGCTCGGTTCTAAGTTCCTGAATATGGTTGGGATTGAACATATGGAAGGCTAGCACGCAGTCCAGACCTGAATCCCATAACATGCCTAGGATATGCTTGGTAGGCTTGCTGATGGTCGATTCCTCCACTCACTAGCAGATCTTCAGCTGTAATTATAGCTAGGGGTGGCAACACTCGTTATTTAGACCATGTTTATCTTACACAAACAACTGATAATCATAGAACCACTGTAAGTGCCATTTTTTTTAAAAAAAATCTGTTTACTGTGATGTTTGACCATGTTTAAGTTTTTTTTTTTGCATTAAAATCATAATGGGGTAGAATTTGCGGTTAAAAATACCCCTTTTTGTTACTTTGTTGATAAAATGTTAACTAACCGTTAAAGCTATTTTGTTTTAGTATGTATGTCTTCGTTTCATTAAACTGAGAATTTTAAATAAAAATTTGTTTAAAAATTAGTGTTTCCTATTTTGCCCCTTAGTGTATGCATTAATATATAATTTTTTCATTTAATTTTTGGTACCTAGTAAGTAAGATCGATGGAGAATTGAAGAAAATTTTAATAAATCTTTTCATGGATAAAATCTTATAGCCTACATTCCTTTGGAATTTATTAAAAATTCAAATTATTTATAAATGTAAGAAGTGGGCATAATTTTGAAGGTCACATTGAGATTATACGTAACAGCTTATTAATATAAGATAAATAATATTTTATTAGACTTTTATTTTAAGGGAAATGATAATTCGTTCTTTTCAGTTAATTATAAAATATACTCATCAATGTTTAAGCGATTAATAATTTCGAGTTTTCATAAACTTTTGAATTATGTTAATATTAACATCTTTAATAATGATGCAAAGAAATTTTCAGGTCTTATTTTTAAAATATAGTCACGAAAAGTGTATAATTTATAACTCCATATAGAAACTGTATTCCGCTACATATTTGAGAAGACATTGATTTTATAAAAAAATGATGAGCTGAAACGTTAACAGATGTATAATTTTGAATTTTGCATAGTATAAATAAAGTCATTCTTTTTTACACTTAAGGTTACATGTGTATTTAAACACGATTTACTCTTGCTTATATTAAATTACTGTGGTAACTATGTATAGATTCTTTAAGAGCAAGCTACTTTGATAATTCTGCCTGCCAGGCAATCCCATCATCTGATCCATCATCATCAATACCCTAAAGCCGGGAGCGATTTGCCGTGTTATATTGCACAGAAACCAAATATTACACAAAGTACACTTGACATTGGTGATATATTTCTTTTATTGTTGACCGTCTCTACAGAAAGATGCTCTGGGATTTCAGAAATAATACTGAAATTAATGAGAGAAACCAATAAATGAGCCGATGGAAGATATCAGACTAGCAAAGTTTATCAAATGAATTCCTAATTTAATATTGCAATAGTGCTGTATGTTATGTTCTAGGCATTAATCAGGTACAGAAAGTCGTGTTGCGCAACATACAGCATTTAGGCACCTATTTCCTGGCAGCCCAGTTCCGGTACGAAAAACAAATTACAGTTAGTACATACTTTTAATGAAAAAGGTTCCTTGACTTTTCATAAAAAAAAGTGGAAAACGCCAAGCGCTCATAGAAGAAAATTTTGATGAAACAAGAGCTTCTATTGTTCCCCAGATTTTACGGTTTGTGATTTTTATCGTTGAAGAACATTACAAATGGAATATATTCAACTAAGCCTCACAAATGGAGGAACTTTAAACAAACATTCCAAACGAACGTTTCATAACAAAAGTTTATTACATTTTTTTTATTGATTTATTTACGGACGCTCTTTAACATCTCAGGTCATCAGCGTCCCATTCAACTCAGGGCGTGAAACGGCCGACAAATTTTGCTCAGAGGCTTCTCTTTCAGGCTTGAGGTTCTTTTTCGTGCCGCAAATATACGACACGGGACCCACGGCTTTACTTCCCTTCCGAAGGAAGCCATACTTAGGATTTTTACGCCTGAAAAAATCCATCGGGCTTAGGAAGCAAGTATGGTAACCACTACACCACCAGGATCGACAAAAGTTTATTAGGATTAAAGTAATCGATTATACTCTTTTTCAGAAAACTTCTTTTGTATTTAAGATTATACACATATTTGCTAAAGAAAGTTATATATATATATATATTCTAAAAAGAGGTGCATTTTGATGCAGTGATTTTATAATCAATCAGTGGACTCAAAAATAACATTCGTTTAAGTGAAAAAAAAGTCAATGTTATTCTTTAAAATTAAGACTGGTAAACTAATTTATCATACAGCTACACTGTATGTTTGTTGAAAAACAAACTTATAAATGTTGTGTAGCTATAAAGAATTTGAGTACTAAACCTCATAATATGTGCATTTAACTTGATCGCAGTTCAAGCAGCAGCAAACATATATTTGAAAAAGAAGCATTTATAAATAATAATAATAATAATAATAATAATAATAATAATAATAATAATAATATTTCTCAATAAAAGAGCATTCGAATTACATAGTGGCAGGCAACTATAATTAAAACAAAATATAAAGGAAATTTCCTATCTGTGTATTGTCAATCTAAGCAGGTGGAAACGTTATATATGAGTACCGATTTAAATAATGCATAAATTGAAATTGTTAAATTATTTGAAAACAAAGTAACGGCAAGAACTACATAGTCACTCTCCATTCTCGATTTATCTATCAAATTTTTACTATTACGTCTTAAAGTAACTGTAATAAACTGCAAACTTTCATTCCTAGCAATTTCTTTGTGGAATCTTTCTTCTTTAATTGTTCTGCATGTCTAACGGCAGAAATCTTTTCGTCTTTACTAGGTTTGGTAACTTCCCTCTTGACCCCTATCTACAACAATATCAATGTTTTTTTTTTTTTTCCCTAATCTGCTCACGTGTTGCTTCCCATTTGCCTTTTCGTGTTAAGTTTAAGTGACTTTGCACGTACGCATACTTAAGCACACAGAAAAAAAATAATTAAATTATAACGTGAGATATCCGTGTGTGATACATACGTATAAAAAATGTGTGCTGATTGTAACTGTGAAACTAAAAGTCTAGCAGCGTTAACTTCTCTGAAGTACGGTCTATAAGTACAAAATAAAGTTCACGTATGTTTCATTGCCAAAATTTCACAACTCCATCGTTTTCTACCGCTAAGCACTGTTAGGTAGACTTTGAAGAGATAAAGAATTGCTTTCTTTATTATTTTTCTAAAATGAGTTCTCGAACCGTAAACATTCGTTAAAAGGCTTCATATTAGTGTTTCTGGTTAAATAATAAACGATCGGCTCTGAGGTGTGAGTGAACACGGAGGCAAGATCATCAGGCAATTACCTGAAACGCAACGCAGTTTCACAAAGACCAACGAGTGTTGTGTTTATTATAACATGCATAGATTAGCCCCTACCTCCTGCCAACCATATACTCACTTCGCAAATGTTTGAACTCTCGCAGCTTCTGTAAGTATTTGAAAAGTCTTGTAAATATGTCATATGTATTAGAACGCGAATTATTTTCAAATTAAGATTGTATCGATATATGGCAAAACTGATTGTAACTCCCAGAAAACACGTCAATATAGATACAATTATTCCAAGTATCGTAGGGAATACGTGCAACAGGAAACGTAATTTCACGCTTAGAAAACCGTGAACCACATCAAATGAAATGCTGCAGGAAGAGGAGACAATTATGCAACTGGTGAAAGAGGTTCCATCTGCAAGTACTGGCACGTGTATGACGTGTCAAATTAGAACATTAACGAAAGAGTTAATTCTTATGTAGTACATCCAAAGGGCGCAATGCTTTGTATTATACCATTATTCTCTCTGTGTTATTTATTTATCGACTGTTTCACGCTCTGAATAGAATGGGACGCTGACGACCAAAGATGTTATACAACACCCTTAAGTAAAATAAACCTAACCTAATAAATATAATGAAAAAATGTAATATAATACTATGTGTTATGTAGCGTGATTTTAGAATTAACTCAAATTTTTGCCTTTGAAATTATAGCAAGAATCTTTACTGTACACTGTGAGCACAGAGCTGTCCCTGTTCGTGTACGTTCATGGACGCTTTATGCACTGTATTGTTTGTATGCCATATTCATACTCTCGACTATGTTAATGTTCTATGAGTTATTCCGGTTTACACCTTCGGTTAGAGTGTTAATATTATACTGTGCGTCATAATGAATTTCAAATAAAAATGACACTCATTTACATAAATAATTTTGCCGAATGCAGTGCAAAAGAAGCAAGGTAAATTTTTTAACAATAGTCTTCCGACAAGAAAAAAAGCCTCCCATTACATAAACCCCTATTGGTATAGGAATGTTGGGAGGTAGAAACCATTTAGTGTTGCAACTGCTAATCTGAGAGCAGATTTAATGGCATGTGGGTTTTCTAGGAATAGCAATGTAGAACTCGGAGCTGCTTGATTATCAAAAGTAAACATTTGCATTTTCTGATATCTACAGTCAGTCTGAAATTTAGTCCAGTGTATTATTTATTTACGGGGCTAGATTTTTCAGAGATAAAATAGTCAATTTTTAAAACATGCAGCCTTGCTTGAAGAAATTGCATAAACATCTTGGTATTGCTAGTCAATCACATCACAATTCTTTATCAATGCTCGGCGACAAATAAATTAAACCTGTTTTTCTTCATAGAAGATTAACAGAGAAATCTTAGACAACTGGAAATGGTTTAGGCTGAAAAAATCGATTTTTATTTTTTGTTTTTTAAAAATCTATAAAGGTCAAGTTAATAATTTTGAATTGATATTTTTCCAATTCCTGTCATTTAAATGCCAGAAAACAGTATTTTAATTGTATTACATGTTTCAAATATAAGATTAAGTGTATTTTAAAAATATTGTTTTTCATTTTCAGGAAATATAACACAAAAACTACTACAGAAAGGATTTGTTGGAATCATGTATAGTTTTACAGCTCTAATCAGTTAGTAAAGGAATTGAAGAATCATGGTGTATGTAATTATATATTTAATGTATATTCGGTCTGTTTTTGTTTTTTCCACTCTTATTTAAATTTTATTTTTACTTCAATTTGAAAACATTATATATAAAATAAAAACAGAAATAGTGAGAATTATAACACAGTGAAAATGAAAAATGTTCAAAATTCACTCACTCCTTCCTTTTTGTCTGTTACACAAATCCCACTGGAGTCAAATCCGGGTTTCCTGGGTGGGAGGCAAGCGCTCTACCACTCGTCCGCGATGCCGCCTCACTCGGACTTGGTCAGCTGCACACACCAAAAGACAATGACGCTTATGGCGGCTGAAAAAGCCAATTAGTGCGTGTTTAGTGTAGGAACAGTGCGGAATTACTTTTTTGTTGTGTTTTATTTCTCTTTTTCAATGCTTAAAGATTTAAAACTGAACAACAAAACTGAATAGTTTCTTATGAAATGAAAAAACTGCAAAAATATAAGAACTTTTCCAGGGGTTCATTTATTTGACAGATTCACAGTTCGTAAAATAGTGCTTAAAATAAAAACAGCAGGGTTAGTATTGGATAAGATAAAAAAAATGCGGACATCATGTGATAACATAGGAAAAACTAAATAATATCGTTGCTTGCTTAAAACAACTAGCGGGGTTCAGTACATTCTGCTACAAAATGTCTTCCCTACAAGGTACTGAAGCGTATCTTTACAGCTTACGATTCGGGAGACAGAGAGTTAGCCTTCTTTGATAAAGATGGACACGTTCTCAGTATTTTGCCAATCGCACGCGGGCTAGGTATGGTCCCGACTCCCGGCCTAAATCGGGCGCGGGGAAAAACAAAACGAAGATCCAATGTATTGTCCAAGTTAATACAACCAGTATTAAACTTTCAGGGTTTTCTTGTTAAGACAATTACGCAGTTTGGTTGGAAGTCAATTTAGCCAAACATGCACAACAAGTAGTTTGCATTAGCATTTGTTCAAAAGCTTCCATCAATAATTTGGCGTTTCAGTATGAGCATAGACCAAACAATCGAAATGCAGTAACTGCTTAAAGTTTCATACCAAAATATTGAATATATTAACTGCTGATTCTTTTCCCTTGAAGACTGTATAAAAAAAAAAAAAAAAAAAGAGGCAGCAAAAAATAAATAAATAAATTAATTAATTAAAACTGCTTTAGAGCATTTACTTAAACCAGTTGTTATTAAAATCAAAATGAACACAATTTCAGCGTGTCGTCTGAAATTTTTATTTAGAACATAGTAAACATGTTTGAAGATAATATAAGCTATGCAATCTAGAACTAAGCATAACCTTTTCACGTTTATCGATTTTCTCTCTCGACGTGTTTTTCTGCATAAGCAAAATTTAAAGTTATAAATGTTTAAACGTACTTTGAAACAAAGTACGTAGGTCTCCATTTGGAACAAGCACATGTGTGAATAATCTGCCAATATAATTACTAAGCCGGATTTTCTTTCAATCGCTGTTTATTTATGCATTCCAAATGTGTTATGTGCGCTTTACATGCTGAAATTCAATACCGTGTTTTTCGTCCTCCCTTTTTCATGGTTTTTTCTTCCTTTTCTCCTGCATACATATTGCAACTTTAGATATATTCTCTGTCTGGCTCCTGTCTTTTCTTTAGCCTTCTTTTACAATGTCGCCGTCGTGCACGGAAACGAAAAAGGACGGACTATGGTAGCAATGCTAGAGAGGTCCACAAAAATCTCCCATATTTATTTGCAAAAAAGAAGGAACGGACGTCAGAGTTGAGGTTCTTTGCTTAACAACGACATCCTACTTCCACCCCAATGCCATTCCTTTTTTATTATTATCACAGTACAGAGGCAGACGATGGACAATCTGACGCCACCTAGTGCTGGCCGTGTCCAGTTGCACGAAACTTTCTCTCCCCAAGGCCCGTCTCCTTCCCGCTGCTCCTACAAACACAGATATTAGCACCCCCTTCCGTTCAAACCGACCCCTGCCCAATCCCTCATACAAAACATCTCTTCAGGAGCAAGGCCACGAGGAGTTTCGTTTCCCTTTTGCCATTAAGTCGGGGCCACCTTCTGCTCACAAAGGCCCCTCGTTAGTGTCCACACATTGGAGATGGCGGTACTACGTGCCTTCCACTCGGGGGAGGGTTGTCTCTTTAGCCTCGGGCTGGAGTGGTCCATCGCCTCTTGTGCTGGTCTCTTGGGCAGGAGTAAGTTGTTGAGGACTCTGCATGCTCATCGTCCATTTCGCGTTTTCAATCTCGACTTCACACCCCCCTCTCGACCCTCCCCATTGCTTTTACGACATTGCTGTTCTGATGTTTCTCCACCTCCTGTCTCAATTCTACCTTCGCCATTGTGCAAAGGGCATGCTCAAGTATGCTCTTCTATTTTCTTCCATTGCAAGTTCCTGCCCTTTAGCCTCGTATTCACATACTTGTACACTAATTGAGGATTTTTCCATTAGATATTGATCGTCATTGATATCAACACTTTCGTTTACATTTATGCAATCTTGCGGAGAAGTTTTAGCTTGTAAAAGTTTCTGTATTATTTTCTGAATTATGCCTTCCTTTTTAATATGTTGTAAAAAGATTGAGATGTTGTTGTACAGTTTTTTAAATATTTTTAAAAACCGCTTATAAGTACCAAGAGGGGATATTTTAAATTAATTTATAATTTATACAGATATGGCAATTTTGAAATTAGGTCTTTTCATAATTTAAAGAAAAGTTTCGCATTTGTTGCACGCAAAAACTGAAAAAACGATATACAGAGCTTTCATTTTAAAATAACAGTTCAAGTCCCCAGACTACAATAGAAAAAAAAAAGATGTGATAACAAATTGAATCCGCCTTAAGTTCAAATTTCAAAGTAGTTTGGCTGGAGGTGAAAGATCGAAAATTGAAATGTTAACCCTATTAATTTTAAACTTCAGGTCAATATTCGATTTATATTTTAATTTGGATAGAATGAAAACCAAGTAAATTAGTGGATGAAAAAGCAGTTTATTTTGGATAAAATTACAGTTATTAATGTTACAGTAATGTAGTCTATTTCTGAATCCCCGAATAATGAGGTGGCATTCTGTTGTTTCTTGTGTGTTCGGTATACATACTGTGGAACAATTAATTACCAAAGTACAAATATTACATTAAATGATCAATAGCTTTATCGTAATAAGCTATCTAAATTCATCGAATACAGTAGATCGAATTAGGGTCTTTGTTGACATCATAAGGTTTAACAGATTGGCAATTTCATTACAACTAATATACTTTTTCTTATACTCCAATTTGCTTAGATTAACATATAATTAACTGGATGTAATGTGACTGTCAAAAGGCTTATGCAACTTCAGTGCAATTGATGCCAGCTGTTAAATATTTTCTTCAGCAAAAGAAATTCAGAATAAGTACATGGATTGTAAAATTAGAAATGACATAATAAAAATAGATACATTAAACTCACACTTACTTTTATTATAAACATAATAGAACTAAAATATATATGTTATATATAAAAACTATTATTGTGCTTTGTATTTTATAATATAAGTACAAAATGTATGCACACAAATATTTTATATATATATATATATATATATATATATATATAAATTAACAGTAATTATAACAGGCAAGTCTTACCTTCTTGCCATAGAAGGACTCCACGAGTCCGAAATATAGCGATCTCAAGTGTGACTTTTTCTTAGTGTTTTATCCTTTTCTGCTGTTATAATTATGTTAATTTGTTACATTGTTAATAGTGTTACTTTATTATTATTATTATTATTACTTTTCTTTTATATTATATTATATATAACAATAACTAGGAAAGTAGAAATGGATAAAACACTTAAGTAATCACACTTAAGTAATTTTCTCTTCTTATTTGCATGTTAATTTAGCTGCACTGTTCCAAGAGTGGTTTTATTGTTCATTTTTATTATTTATGCACATATCCTTATTTTCAAGTTGGTTCAATAGAAAGGTCTGTTTTTATCGTTTAATCCCGTTATATTAGTTCAACCGCAAGCATTTCGAAATCGCATGATTCTCGTGGAACATTTTTATTTTATTGGTAGTTACTTGCGCAGTTAACGTAATATATGTGAGATGTTTCTACAGATTAATATCACACTATCGAGCCGGTCAATCCACTTGTCACCTTGTGATGACAGCCATATCCATTTGTTAAATCCGGCGAAGTCAATAGTGTTATGTGAAATGTCATCGAACAGATATTCAACAGTAATGACTACTGTAAAAACAGCGTCGTTTTACAGAAAGTAGGGACGAAAACGAGCAGAAAAGTATAACTGCGATAACACATCTCAGAGCGTAGACAATGCAGAGCTGAGGAGAGGTAGAAGTGCTTCGAAATATGACAAAAGAGTTGGAGCAAAAGTGTGTGTTTAGTCATTGTGAATGCCTAGATCGGATACAAGATAAGCCCCGGTGCGTGTGATATAATTCTATTTTATACACCATGTACAAATATAAATGAATGGATGAAATGTAGGAAATTAAAATCTCTCACTTTTCTTACAACTTTTTTCTTGCTGGCCTACTTCAGTATTTTTATTTATGAATTTTATATAATAATTGCAACAGAAATATACTGACTTTTTAGCTTACTCTAATTGTATTAGTTGTAACTGATCATTTACAGAATATTAAAACAAATTTTCATTTATGCATTTATTAATGAAAGTGGCAGGCAGGGTGTAGCCTGGTTGTAAATTTTATTACACTTCTTGGGAATATTCCATTTTAAATGCTATACATACTGATATAAGCACTAAAACGTCTTAAACATTTTGTCAAGTGTCAAGAATAGACTCGTTTGTCCAAAGAGTTTAAAATTCTCTCTAAGTATAAAGCCCTAAAAAGGATATTTCATACATTCGGGAACTCTTTACATTATCTCAACGTACATTTTTACAGCGACATGTAATAGAAAGTATGACTTTATTAATTAGTGGGGAAATTCATACCACACGTCACTACTTCACTGAACTCTCTTGGTGCAGTAATCACTTATGAGAATTCTTTATTCCAGGTATGACTTGTATCACTTTTTCTATAATTATCCGCGTAGGCAGATACAACCATGTAAATAAGTATTATTGGTTTTTCGCAGAGAAAGAATTTCCTAAAGCTCTGCGTGGCCAGGACCGCCGTTAATGTATATGGGGAAAACGCTACTGCAACAATAATTGGGCCATTGTTCTTCATGGAATAAAAGGAAATGAAATGCTTCAAGTGTTTTCCCACTCCATACCTGAATATAACTTGTCTTCTCTACGTCTGCTTTCGTAAACGTAATTACGGTCCCTCAAGGGCCAAGAAAAATGGTTTGTGCAGGAAGAGAAGCGCTCAGGCCTGGGAATTAATGTGCAAGGTTCCCCATCATAACAAATTAAGTTTCACGCACTGTTGGTACATGCGGGTCAAGAGCTACCCCCCAAGAATTCATGTTAATGATACGACTTTTTCCTTCCTTGTTACATTTTATTTTATTTTTTCTCTTACACACTTGTTTATCCTTGTTACGTGAAAGGATTTGGGATTGCCTTTAAGTTTCTAAATTGCCCCTTTAAATTCCAAAATTCCCCTTTGTGAAATCAAACATTGCTTGTTTGAGGTTTCTTTTGGATTCATATTTAATGCAAAAATGTTTCAAATGTTGCGTATATATTTGTATAAGAGCAAAGAGCTGCTTTTTTGCTGAGCTTTTGTTTGTTTAATTGAAAGATCTTGTGTTCTGAAAAAATGATATCTTTTCCATTTACATTAATATGCGGGTGATTGCTTTCGCAAGTTTGTTTATGTACAGTTTTTTTTTTTTTTTTTTTGGTCAAGTTTAAGACAAGTTGGTACAGTAACACGAAAATAAGTACTTAGTGATTATGGATATACTTACGTTTGAAACAGTAGTTTATAAATTCCATTAGCAGTCTAAAGCAACTTTTAAGTAAATTCCGTTCAGCTTATGCATTAGTTTATGGTGGCATACGTCAGCGTTCTACGCCGAACAACTTTAATTTGAAACATCAACTCAATAGAACAGGAAAGAGTTATTCATATTCAACTTTTCATGGAAAAGATGCTTGCATATGTGCCAACGATCCAGACACTTACCTTAGATTCATGAAGCAGTAAGTTAAATAATGCAGATAGTAGGACTCAGGGATAAGTTTGCATTAATTTTTAATAGAAATTAGCAAATATGCTGAACTCTGAAGTTAATATAAATTAAATATGTAAAGTAAATAAACTTTACTTAAAATGCTTCATACGTTTTTTCATTATTAATATACAGTTCTGCAGTTCTTACTACCAAACTAACAAGAAATGTTGGAATTTAATTTTTGAAATCTCCCTAAAAGTGGGATGTATAATGTTAATGTTTTAATTGTAATTGTCAATAGTTCGGTTTTGTGCTTCTTTTTATTACATGTTTAATATTATTACAAATGATGTATATTGTAATTATTACACATTATTACACATATAAAATGTATGAACTTAGTGAAATTAAGGAAAGAAAACATAGTTTTCAAGAAAGTTTTTAATGTGTTTCAGCATTTTTTTTCCAGATATAAGAATATAAACGTTTAAAACTGAAACTACAGCCCGATAAAATATCACGGATTTTTTTGCGGTTATTTGTAGACAATTATACGACGATGATCCGAAACTCTCTTTAACGTGGGCCAAGATATTTTCTGAAACCATTTGCACTACACATTTCTGCAGTTTATGAAACCTGTCATCCTATTTACATTATATGTGTTGTTTTAATTACAATTATATTGTAGTATTTAAACAGATACATATATTCTGGAATTGAACAATATTCAGCAGGCATACTGTCATGTATTAAAAATGTAATATGGATTTCCAATTTGAAAAAACTACCAATATCTGAAAATGTGCAAATTTTGGATTTTTTAATTTTTAAAGAATACGGATTAATATAATTACAAATATTCATATATATAGCAACTAAGTTCATGAGTGTCTCAATTGAGAAATACAGCTCACTCCATTTGAGTGCTTGGCGATGAAAAACAACTGACCCCCTTCCTCGCAACAATATTTGCTTAGAGTAGGAAAGAATGGCCAGCAGAGAAGGAATTGCCCACGTAGGCCACTAGATGAGCTCACTGTGTATGCTCCTAAGGGACGATCTGCGAGAGGAAGGAATGAGATGAATACACCGCGCGGCCAGGAATTCTTGCACAAGCGCAGGCGGGATCGCTAACTTTTCCACAGATGACAAGTCAGACGTCGGCGGTCCCCGGGAGAGCTCATCTTCCTGGAGGCCCCATGCAGAGCCCAACAGACGCAAGAACAATTTTTTTTTCTGAAAACAGGCCACCGCCTCACTACAAGACACCAGCCCGCCTTGTCCGACGCTTTCGGCCCTGTAACTGAAGCTATGAAGTGAAAGGAAAGAAAATTTGTGGAATGTAAATATCTATCTCAGCATTCTCCTAAGTGATAAAGCCGTACACAGAAAAAAAAAAACCAGGGTCATAATGGCCGGCCTAACGGGAATTGAATGCACCCCGCTCGGTCAGTCTGCTTACTTCCTCTTTAGACTACTGCAGGGAGACCAGGCAACACTTCTGCTAAATGTTCTAGACACCAGGTGCAAAATATGACACCAACGTTTTGGGCTACAGAGGTGAAAAGAGGACTCAGAGCAATTGGCCTGGGTTCAATATGGCAACAAGGCAATGAAAATAATAAAAAACGTATGGAAGAAGGTTAAAAAATGGCTAGAGGTTATCAGCAGGCAGGAAATGGGGAGACAGAATGTAACACGAAAGTCTCCTTAAGCTCCTCAAATGAAATGAAATTAACCTGGAATAAGTACTTGTTCCAAGGAAAAAGTCCAGATCAGGAATGGCCTGTTTAAGACTGGGGGATTGAAAGACTAAAAAAATAATGGATAGTTCTGGTAATTTTGGTTTCCATTCTATATCTGTAAATATCGTTCTTCATATTTCATAAAATATTTATTATTGTTATTATTATTATTATTTTATCTTTTACCTACTATTATTGGTTCCTTTTTCAAATTGTGTATCATATTTAAGCATGTACGGCCTACGACCCATGCATAAAATACATTTGTAATGTATATATATAATTTTATAACAATAATGATAAATCTACTACTTCCGCTTTATTTCACTTTTGCTGTGGTAGAACCAGGGTTGCATGTAAGTAAGCACTCGCTAGGAAAGAGGAGAATAAAGTGAATATTTCAGAAAAATGCAAGAAATCATTTTTTTTTTATTTTTACGCAGATGTAAATTATCTCATATCAGTACTTCTGTGGGAGTACCCAATTACTTTATTCCGCACGTCATGCTATCTGCAGTAACATACAAGATAAGAAATGTTTATTCTCTATTTCTTGATGCGCGATATTTCCAGCATGTTTGACAACGCTCTGTACTTAGTTGCTCTAGTTACATATACGGCATTGCCTCAGCGCACCTAACGAGCGATATTTCAGGTAGTGCGTATTTTTCTTCACAAATAGTACATTTTATAAGCGCTAGAAAACCATTAGCCAACAACAACTTTGGTTTTCTAGAAAATAGCACAGATTAATGAAATATCCCATGCTTTGTGTTCCTGCTTTTAACGTTTCACTTTTATTATCAATGAACATCTTGCATATAACTGAATTTTTTTAATGTTCCTTAATGTGCATTTACCTTGGCAGAATATTAGCTGGCCAAATAGAGCCGAAGTGTAATTGTTAATTTTTTCAATTAGTGGTTCCTTTTTTGTCATTGGTGTAAAACACATGCCTCAGCTAAATGTTTTATGCCAGCGTTTTTCAAACTATATTCCGCGGAGCACAAGTAGCCCTCTTGAAAACCACAAAAACGGGTTTACTGCTACAAAATGTTTAATGAAAATATTTATTGAGCACGTTTACGTTTTGAAACAAATACTTAACAGTTGCACAAGAGTAGACAGCCTTATCCATTTCATTAATATGAATATAAAACATTTTAATTTTTTTTCCCATTAAATAATTTAGAGATAGTACAAATTATATTGTAAAACATAAATGACTTAAAGACCTGTATTATTATAATATAGCCTTGATATGCTTCAGTCATTAAAATAAACAAATTCCTTCAAGCTATTAATCCTAATATAAAACGAAGGGAATTATAATGAATGCTGTTAAATTTAAGCATACGTGTATCATAACTTAAACTTAAAACAATAATTTGATAAAGTTGTTTTCGATCAGAATAGGAATAGAGTCCGCCGAACATTTTAACCCCCAAAAGTGGTTCCCACTTGAAAACAGCTTGAAAAAGTTCATCTTATGCTATCAGCCATAAGAAAAACACAACCTTAAGACATAATTATTTACCTCGTGATAAAAACTATTTAAGACTAAACGAAACCTACTTACTGCCGCTTTTAATTTAGATTTGTGTATTCATTCTAAATAATCAATAAAATAGTTTTAAAATATATTTCTTGCTTTAATAATAGCACTAAGTTTGCCATCTAAGGTCATTTTTCTCAAAATATAATGTTCTGCTTTTTCAAGTGAAATGCAACAAATAGATCACGTAATATATTGCAATGTTGCTATGACAACTATTGCAGTAATCAAATAATATATAAGGCAACGTAAAAATTTAGTTAAAAACACGGTCATTGCTTTGCATTAAATAAAAATAAATATAATAATTTTCAGTTCCTTAAAGAGTTTACATGATATGTTAAAATTAAATTAAAGGAAATACGCATATAGCTATGGCAACAATACTTTGCCCGTGAGGCAATGGTCCATATGATATTCCTTACTTCATATACAATAAAACACTGTTCATAATTTGTATAATATATGTTTGTATTTTGACACTGTAGCAGAAAGACTTTTTGAACATGCGCCCCGCTTATCTAACATAAAAGCAGAGAAAGAGTGAATGATTTTTTGCAGTATATATGGCAGATAACTATTCTTCCAAACAAATTGTGCTATTTGATTTGAAGCAAGCGATTAAGTTGAGAGCATTGATGAAAGTGATATTGATTATATCCTATCATGCACAATATGTTTCCCGTGGGTATTATGTTTCAGTACTTCGTTTTTTTTTTTTTTCACTTTTTACTATTTTATTTATTTATTATTTTCACTTCTCAAACGTTGTAAGTACAACTGATATACCATATTCAAAATGTGTATACATTTTAATTAAAATATATTTTCAATTCTTATAAATATATAAATTGCGTTTAGTATTTGTTGTTAATTTTTTACTTGCTAAAACCTTAGTAATTATTTAGTATTTAAATAATTTTCATCACAATTTTATAAAATGATTAATTAATTTAGTTGTTTATTCAGCTTTTAATTGTGAAAATTAATATTTTTTGGTCTGAAATGCAGGCGCAAAGCGTCCATTAAGGCTCTCAGGCTGAGCGTACCCAAAATTAGTGTATTGGTTTGTATGCGTTAATTTTTATTGACGAACTAAATGTTTCATTGTTTGAATTGTGCACTGTCTATGACATAGTAGCCGATCACCAATAATACGTGCCTTGTGCAAACGCAGCAATGATTTTCATAGTCATTGTCATGGAGAGGTGAAGGAGGTTCTTGGTGTAGGCTCGCCTTGCATTCAACCCACGTTTGCCCTATTCTGGGTTTTTGTAGAACCTAAAGCCTAAGATGCAGAAGCATTATTTTAAAATCGAGTATTTTAATACTTTTGTCGTATTGTGGAAATATGGAATGATATAATTGCTTTATTTTAACAGTGAATACTATTTACTATTACTTTTAATTGTATTTTAGTTTACGCGGGCTCGCAGACCGTATAAGTTGATAACTCTTAGTTTATAATGTTTTCCCTCTATTTCTACTATACCGGTGCGAAACATGAACTATTTGAAATATAGCATGTAATTTAATTTAATAACCACCTGTAGGCCCCGATTACACGGTGGTAAGAACCCAAGTGCCCCGAGAATCTCGTCACTAAGAGGCTGGAGGAATCACGGGGAGAAATTGCGTATTTATTGTAAATGGGCTTGTTTACATAATACTTAAACTAAAAGATCGGATAATTTCATATTATATTCTTGTTTGTATCGTTTGAATTCGCTTTTACTGAAAGACGACTACAGCAAAGATGGCACTGGACATTTTACATGCGGCGGTTTCGTGCGGGAGATATTTTTGGACGACGATTTTAGTTTGTTATTTGTCATTATGCTTTTGCTATGCTAAAAAGGAATCCTTTTGTTTATCTCTTGTTTGTTCATTTTTACTTATATATTTTATTTTTGTTGAAATGTGTAACTTTTTATTCAATGTAAAGAAACGTTTGACGCTATTTTTTTCTTTTTCTTTTTTTTCTTTCACCTGCACTAAATGTTTCATTTTATCCAATGGTTGTTACTTTCGTGTATTATTTTTACCGTGTTTATTTTGCCTGTGCTGCTATATAAAGTTCTGTTAGACTTATCTAGGGGTGTCTAAAATGATAGCTTTAACACAAAGCTTATTTTAGTACTGTACTTATTATATTTAAGGCATTTTTCAGCAATTTTATATAGAACATAGAATATTTATACAATTCATTAATGAATAATGACAAAAATAAATTAATAAAAAAGTTTTTCCTATTTAATATTTAACCGTACTTTTGCGAAATGTAGGGTAAATTTGTTGTCCATTTGTGTTACTGTGTGAAACTGTTAATTCTGCCCCTAGCTCCTGTTATTGGAAATTTGATGACCATAGAGGTTGCAGTTGTGTTGGTAGAAGACACTGCCATTGTAAGGTATCTAATATCGCAAAAGGCAGAGAATTCGTCGCTTGCGGTCACCATAAAAAGAGCCATAGCGTCATCATCGGCTATCTTGTGTCCTCCCTCTTCTCGGGAAGAGGACACAGATGTTGCTGGACTGAGGGATTGCTTGGTGGGCTGGGAGGTCAGGAGGCGTCCTGATGAGGGCGAACACAGGCACAGCTGCTACTCAACGCAACATATTCCTAAACACTGGCCAGACACCCTAACTTTAAAACCACTCCACGTCTGCGGTCCTGTTTCGTTGACAAAGTGTCGCCTCTGTAACTTTGTCTCTCGTTGCACCTCAATGAACAAGCTGCTGTTAATTCTAAACGTCCTGGCAGAGTGAAGCATTGTAGCTATAATTATTACTGTTGAGAGAAACCTTTGTATCTCTTATTCAGGCGAGTACACCGTGTAACCACCCAGTGATTTGAATTCCCTGAAATCCACGAATTCGCTCTGGATTTTACAAGCTAGCATTACTTGAAAGCATTGTTTGCAGGCTGCGATACACACCGACTCTTTCTGGTCAATTTTCATCAGTAGATAAAGTTTTGTTTTTTCCCGAAATTTCTATTTTCTTAGGGGCATTCTGAACTTTTAAATAATGCACAGTTCCAACAACCTTGCTCGAACTAGTCTTCAAATGCTTCTACTTAGCAGATTTAAAAAGCAACGAGATATTTTTACAATATTTAAGAATATTGTACTTGAAAGTATATATTACTAAACAAAAACAATTTTATTTTAGGTAATATTTTCTCTACTCTCCGCTCACTTGATTGACGATCACAATTTTCTTAATACATGCCCTGCTTGAGGCTCTTGATCCAGCGTCAATGCTACGCCATCGTAAACAAAATGTAATGACGTCATTTGAAGCATTACGTAAGCCTAAAGATCGTCTTTTATTGCTACAAAGTGATTCGCTACGCTGTAACTACATGCATTTGAGTGCAAGGTAAATAGCTCAACGCTGGGATTGTTTGAATGTCAAGAAGGCGTTTTCCTACACACTAATTCAGCGTAATACTTTTACTTCCTTTACACTAAGAAAGCGCGGGTTAAGGTTCGCCTTCTAGCTCATTATTTTAATAGCTTAATAACATTGGGATGTATGTGTTTATGTAAGCATTTATATCCATACGTACGTATATTCAATATTTAGAGAAGATGGTCGTACTTTTGTTACACGATGTATACACACTTAATTTTAAATAATTTGCCTGATGTAACCTTCAACTCACTCGCTGTGATTTAATTGTTCTAGGCTTCACGTAACTGTATATAGATACTTGAAATGTTGCGTGGTTTCCGTATTCATTTTCAGTGTTTCTTTTTCTGTGTTGTATCAGGGGGTCGGTTTATGCCGTATTTTAAATGACTTCTCTACGGTACATTAATGTAAAAGAATAAATACCACGTTGTATCCTTAAATAAAATATTTTCTGAAAAATCTCATACTGCGAGTTAACTGCAAAAAAATATCTTGGGAAGGAAAAGCGCATTTTTCTTTCGAAAAACGTGGAAAGAGCTCTCAAGTAGGCTGCTCTATATTTTATTATTAAATTTGTATGGTAAATAAGGTGATGTTAACATCTCTAGTTATAAACTTTGTCACTTTTGCAAAAGTATGCAATTGACCACAGGTAGTACAAAATATCTCGGGCTCTCAGCGAAGTTTCCTTAATTCTTACTTGAGCGTTTGTTGTTTTTTCTTTTTGTCAGAACTACCGTAATGTGCCTAGCATTTGTGCATTTAATTATTTAATCTCCTGAAAACAAGATATTAGGAGGGGATGCTAAAAGACTAAAAAAATTATAAAAAGCTTATAGAAGTCATAAATATTTCAAGAATACGATAGCAGCATTACTTAACTAACAAGTATTTCAAATGTAAAGGCTTAGCGACTATATAAGTATAATTAAGCTTTCATTAGCTATCCTCTTTCTTTTCCTGAAATAGCCCATATTTCATACTTTATATTTATTAATGGGTGATTATTATGATCTGAAATATGTTAGAGCTAGGTATATAAATATTTTCACATAAATCGAACTACTTAATTTACATTATTGAATGTTAAAACTTTTTGAAGAAGAGCTCTCATAAAATTTGCATTATTTGGAAGCCGGAAAATTAGTTGCTGCTGTTTAGGAATTTCTAAAACCGTAATCTTGTTTTCTTGTTGAAATAATATAAGGCATAAGAGTGCCAGTGCAGAGCAAAACTGGAGAAGTATAACAGATGCGAGGGATGGTTCCGATGCCCATCATATCACGTACTACTCCCCGTATGGGGGCTTGTGCTTATCGCACTGCCTAATGTGATCTGCTCACCACTAACCTTTCATTGGTGGTAGAATCAAATATTACACTTTTCTTTTCTGGTGTATAATTTCTTTGTTCACACACATGATTCGAAATTTAATAGAAACGCAATAAATAATAAACAAATACTATAAACAACTGATTAAGAATAAAGAAGCTGGTTTTGTAAATATATGGGACATTTTTGTTACAATGTTTAATTGAAATGTTGTAGAGAGCTTAACCCAACTTTTACTTTTACTTTATAGCAAAGGTGTCTTATCCTGCAAGCTATTATTAGTTTTCAAAAGTTCACGAATATACTATAACCATTCAAACCAAATACTACTACAATATCAGAAAATCGAATCAATATAGAAAATATTTTGAATTCATTCATTTTTGGAAGGAACCTTGTTTGGAAATGAAATTTACACAGTACTTTTAAATGGACTATGAGATGAGATTTATATTATTTAAACCATATAATATTCTTAAGGAATGCCACATGAACTCACCCATATCCACTTGCTTTAAGCAAGATAAAACTATCGGATAAATCGGATTTCTATCTACACTATTTTCATTTCTCACTAAATGGTGCCCTTCAGTTTCTATAGAATTCCTATGTCCAGGTTTAATTTTTAATAAATTCATTTTAATCTTACCTCACTAACAAAACAATATAAACTATTATGAAAAGATTTTATTTATTGCTGTCAAAACCTGTAATAATAATTATCTTTAAAATGTAATTTTTAACCTCTTCTTACATTTTAATTTTCCTAGTTATCTAATGAAATGCTACACTTCATCACATTAATACTTATGTTACTTTTTCAGAGTATTATTTGCGAGCTTCAGTGCATTCTAATTACACATTTATATGTTAAATGTCAATATTTTATAATAATATTTTATACTGTGGGAGCACATGGTGAACGTTGTTCACACATGAGATGAAATAATGAATTCGGAAACGAAAAGTTAAATTCGGTGGTCTCGTGTCATAGATGCGCACGTAAGAGAACCTCAAGTCGAAAATGATCGGCCGCTTCACCCGAAATGAATGGGACGCAAATATGCTAAAAAGCGACCTTAAATAAACTTAGTATTAATAATAATAATAATAATAATAATTGAAAATGGAATGTTTTTAAGGGAAATAGGCGTTACAACCCTAAGTTTAGGATACCTCCTCAGCATTTGCGATTAATGAAAACAGAATAATCAGAAAGGTCAGTCCTCGCGGAATTCGAACCGCAGACTTCCCATTCACGAGTCTTTTACTTAACGACTTCGACTACTGATGCAAAATATCAACATAATTCTTAATTCTACAAAGAGGTTATTTGCAATCATCTCCAAGTACTACTAATATTTGAAGCTAAATATATCCAAATTCATTTTAATATCCAAAATAATCATTCAAGAGTGCATTCAAAAGGGTTTGTAAGGAATGGTGAAAGAAAGTGACACTCCAAAAAGTTTCATCTCTTTGTTGAAACAATTTGCAGTGTTATTTAAATTCTTTAATCAATTTGCCGTATTGCAGAGAAAGTGAAGTCCTGTTTTCCGCCTTGGTTCCAAGCAAAGAATTATATTACACAATATCAGGTTTATACATGACTTTAATTAATAAAAAGAGGCATTCGAATGTATGCTTAAGAAAACTACATCATTTTGTCGCAGCATTAAACGTATTTCAACTTGGTCATTTAGTTGGGATTGGGCAGATGAGAGTGTGGTCTGCCTCTGTCCCGTTAATTGACTCTGACAGTCACGCCTACCTTCCCTGTTTCCCGACGACGTGAGGATCTGTCCCCCAACCGTGCCAAGACGCATCGTCACCCTCAGAAAGGGCAGGTGAAGACCGCTTGCCGTGCTGCACGCACACAGTGTTTCCATCAACACCGTGGCTTCTCAAAATCTATCGGTTAAATTACAGCAAGGCCTCCTACGAATTCTTTAATTACGTTCTCTCTTGTCTTTACAGAACGAAATCTCTTTTTTGCCGTTCGCGGATTTTTTTGCAGCATGCTAAATGACTATATCCTAGAGTTGAATAAGAATGAATGTATATGATATTTTACCAGATAATGCTGTTTGAGTGGGCAATAAGACCTTTGTTTATTTCCTATGTTACAAGTTTGTAGTTTTCTGATGTCTCTAATAGACATACTTTTATTTTGCACGACTCCTTATTGAATTTTCTATTCTTTGTTTAACGAAAGCAATGTTGCGATTTAAAAAAACACGTGTTTGTTGACTATAGAAGAAATGTCGCATTCTTCCTTTGAAAATAGTTCGCCAAATATCCGCTTAGTTTAGATTCTTATTTTTATTATTAACAAATAAAAGTATTAATAAACAAATCAAGATGATTTTTAATCAATAATACTTTTTATGTGCATGAAATTGTTGTACGATAATAATATAGATATAAGTGTTTTGCTTCAATGTACACTCTTTATTCCTTTCACCTCTGTCCATGTCCAGTCATAGTGCTGACGTTCCTCTCGAGCATAAGCGAGAAAGAATATGGTGTATGTTGACAGTGCATATCCGTTTACGGTAGACAGATTTAGTTAGTACTTTCTTCAGCTCAACAAATGTTTGATTCTAGCATTACTCATTCACTTGGGTATTTTACTTCTATTAAACTCAAATCACGGCATAAACGTGTGATTTGGTTGCGAGGACAAATACAATTCACATTAAACCCAGCTTTTATATGAGGAACAAATAACACTTTTTAGCCGGTATTGTGAACTACAAAACTACAGTCAAGTGTGTAGTTTTGAGCAGCATAGAATACTTATTTAAGGTAACACCGCTATGGAGAACGCTCTCTCATTCTTACCGTGATATAGGATAGGAATTCTGTAGAGTTATTGATTATGTTGGTTAGAAATGGCAAATTGGAGATATGGTCTATTATATAGAAGAAACATCCGGCCCTGCTCCCATTAACTACTAGTAGAGGCAGCATGCCAGCATAGTATTCCGACGAGAGTCTCACTAGCATGCAATTGCTTGCTCCATCTCCCATGTGTACCCAGGCCGACACTGAAATCATCTTTTGGACAACTCCCTTGCGCAAGGGACCGGAGCTCCTCTAGTTATGTTAGAGGCCAACTGTTACTCAAGTTTCACGTAGCCCGGTCAGAGTATTTAATAGGTTTAACCTCCTACTCCTTTTGGGAATTTCAATGGTGTCTTGAAGTAACTTTGGTAGTATCAACCGGAAGTAATCTTACATAATGGACAGCAATATGCCCTGTTCACTTAAGTGAATTAGGTACACGATTGTTTCATTTGTGTCCAGTAGAGAAATTTCAGAATCCATCAACTATAGTAGACGTTCTTCGTCTTCATCATTTCTGATTAGCTCAAGTGGGTTGTTCTACCTTCTAGTTTGTTGTATATTGTCTAACCATCTTGACTTAAGTCTGACCACATTTCTCCCATCGATCGGCCTATACTCCAATGGTTTATATGATAGCCTGCCTACTTCATTCTTGTTATATGTCCTTACCATTTTTGCTCATATTGTTGGCAAACTATTCAACAGTTTTCATTTTATAGAAATTTATGCGTTTTATTTTAAACAAGTTTAGTTTTCAATCGTGCACAATTTCATGATTTTTAGATATTTCATATTTTTATTATAATTTATTATAACAGTGCATATGCTTAACAAATTCAAACGTGCACAATTTATATGATTTTTAGGTATTTCATATTTTTATTATAATTTATTATAACAGTGCATATGCACAACAAATTTTATATATATATATTTCTTAAATCTAAGTACCTGGAAATTCTGGACCATTGTTTTCTGAATTAAACAATAATATTTCCTAAATATTCGGGGTATTACTACTATACCTTGCGTGACTATCCGGGAGGAACATATGAATACTATTCTATAGGAACGCGTCCGAAACTTCGGCAAACAATTTTACGTATATGTGATCGACTATGATTTTCAATATTTGGTTGCTATCGCAATCCAAAATCCGTTTTCGGAAACTCTCTACCGAAATCATGGTTGTTTGTTGGTCAATAGATGCGCATTCATCTTTCACCCTTTCAATGAGTTGTTCTCTATTATAGGGTCTAGGTTGTCAAATACAGTCTATAGTCTGGCTCACTAATTTTCAATGACATTTAAGTCTGGAGAGTTTGCTGGCCGATAAGTCAAGGCATAATTGAATTTCTTAAGAATGACATCCACGGTTCTTGTAACGGTATAACTGTTACCATCTTGCCGCAATTTCAAATGAACGACGTGGAAAATGGCCAAGGTATCCATGACTTTCTGGCAGACAGGCAGAATTTGTTGTCCGCAGTACTCAGTTTGGTTTTGGGAGACGATATGCAGTTCTGTTTTCCATAACGAGGTGCCTCCAGTAAATATAATTTTCAGCGAGAATTTAGGAGTAACAATAGGTGAAATCTGTTGAGGAATATTGATCCTGATGCGCATGATGTGGCAGTTTGGCTTAGAATTCAGCACCACTGGAATTTCTTCAGTGAGTAAGATGTGTGCACGTTTTATGCGTCCCTGCAGTGTCTGCTGCAAACCCAACATCAATCATTTGCAAAACGCTACCCTTCTCCAACATTCCTTGCAGTAAGAATAGACTTTCCTGGTACCCCTTTCACAAGATGTACATTTAACGTATTTCCTGGCAGTTGTCACTCCCACTTTCTTATTTTGGTTTGGAAAGTCATCACAAAAACTCAATTTCTTCACTACAATTCTTATTCCTGTCACCTGATTCATACGCAAATGCCTAACTCCGTCCTAGTTTTAGGAGCAATTGCTCACTTTCTGACTCTGTTTCTGCCTACTTTAAAAAGTTAACTGATCTCCTTTATTTACATAAATATAAAGATAAGGAGAGCTTATTTGTCCCATTAGGACAAGAGGCTCCTAACAAATAGGGAAAGCTCGCTTTCTCCTAACGTGGTGAGCTATTTAATGCTAGTTGTTCGTATGCTGTTTAAGACACTCTGACTAATTTGTTCTGGTTACTCCATTTCTCACTGCACTAGTTGCTTCTCGAGAGATTTCCATTTGTCTCTTCCGCTTGCTACTCTTGACCAATCTGGACCTGTATATTCCTTGAAGAGGTGTTCTGGGTCTGTCTTGTGTCCTTGACATACCGACTGATAAAGCACCTTACGTGCTCTCGTTGTGGGGGCAACATCTGCAACAATCGATAAATAAACCTTAGTGACACTGAATGTTGCTCAGTTATGATTAATGAGCGTACTGTTGTTATCTTAAATATGGACTGTAAGTTTCTCAAAAAGGTTATAAACTTTTGGTTTAAACTAACCCTGTATCAAAGCATTTTAAATTCATAAAATTCTTCATACGTGTACTAAATTCGAACCATTAAACCATGGAGATTAAGAAATTAATATATTTTAAAGCCTGACTTGCCTTTTAATGATGAAAAAGATTAATGGCATGAAGAGAGAAAGAAAAAGACCCAATTTCAAACATTACTTCTTCACGTGTATGCTGCTAACGCAATTCAACAATGCCGCAAATGAGAATTGTTATGCTGCTTTGACAAGTATTATTAATATTAATAATGGCAGACCAGCATGAAAACGTGCATATTTAAAATTAATGACAAAATATTTTTAGCGAAAAATGCATTGGGAGTGAGAAATTTTCATATGGGAGAGATACATGTTGTCCTAATTTTTTTTTTTTCAGCAACAAATTTGAAATTATGAAAACTACGTAGAAAAAGAGTTCATCTAATTATGGGAGAGAAAGCCACTCCTCCTTTCTGACATGAGCATATTCAAAACTTGCTTGAATTTAGTCAATTTACTGCTGCTATAACTAGAGCTTTAATCAGGTCAAAAAAATCCAGAGATGTGGCGATTTTCGGAAACACATAGCAAGAGTTGTTTTCAGTTACTATGTTAGCTGATATTATCAGAATTAAAGATTTAATTTACCATTCTGAAAGCACTTACAGATTAGTTGAGTAGAATTATATTATTTCAATTACTATCATAACACACATCAATATCACTCTTACCAAGCAGTCCAGCAGTATGCGTGATTACACATGAATACGAGCAGAATGCAGAAAGCAGTTCGGGGTCTCTTAAGAGGACGCTGATTTCCTTTTTATTGGGTTCCCTATTTCCATCTTAACAGGAATCATTCTCACCCGTTGAAGAGCGCTTAAAGGAAAAACATAGCTCCAAGACTAATGCCTTTCTTGTGTCTCTCTCCTGGCGAAGAGCATAAGGTAGCCTCTGGGTACATTACACGCTGCGTTCCCTTTCTCCTCATAGACGAGATGTGAATTTAGTTTCGTTCAAATGGCTGTTTCTCTGCCTCCTTCAGTCTAACGTAATCTTTCTTTATTCGCGCTTTTCAACATTTCCGTAAACGTTAGTTGCTAAATGCAATATATTTTACTTAAAATACTTATTTTATTCTATGTTTTAACGACTCCTTATATAGAACGTTTTTAAAGTTTTTGTTTTACAAATATAATTCCCATCCAAAACAACTACTTTCATCGTTATTTTAGATACTTGACATAAACATTATTTTTTAAAATAAAAGGTCTAATAAAGTTACTAAAATTAAGTTACCGTACAAGTAATATCGGTATTTTGTGCCTCGTATTTTAAGTTTCCAAGTTGGCAATGGAATTTAGAGCTTACACTACCAAATTTTGTACTGTAATTTAAAGAATAAAATGTTTATAGTAAAATTTAAGGTTTAATCATGCTTAGACAATGTGGGAAACAAGAGTATGAAATCTACCTGAGCGGCTTGAAAGTGTACACTAAAGGGAGGTGGTTTCTAGCTTTAATAATGGAGGCAATATATACTCTGCAATACAATCATAAAGTATTATCACCGACTATCAGAAGTTGGTGCATCAAAAAACACAGTACATCGAACATGGAACCTTCAGAAAGTCATGCAGAATGTTTAAATTCTCACCTCATGATTTGACAAAAGAACAAGATCCCACAAAAGAGATATCTGTCGCCAGCTTATCACTTATTCATTTCTCATCAGAAATTGTCACATGTCAAAAATATGTATAGGACATCATTTCTGGTGTCCCAAAACAGTGACTAAAACAAAGTAAGAGTGAACAAACTATCTTACAGACATACTAACATTGAAAAATTGAAAATAAAGCAAGAAAGAAAAGAAACATGAATGAGTGGATACAATAGTCAGAAAACAGATGCAACTAATTGACTTTCTAACCCTCTTCCTAGCAGTTTATAGCTCTCGGACGTTGCAATCCATAATCTTTATTATGGTTATATATTATCATTTATGTATATATATATATATATATATATATATATATATTAACCAAAATACGACAATATATGAAAATCATTTAAGTATATTAATTGTTAATCCATAATCATCCTCATTTAGATAAGCGAACACACCCAAATTCAATTGTAATATTTTGTCAGTAGTCTTTGTGTTGCGTAATATCTAATTGGCGGTGGTAATACGTAATTGTACCAACCTTAGTAAATGATTCTGAAGTCAGCACCTTAAGTTGCCTTTTTAGGGCAACTGTAATAGACATGCACACTTTTGGTTCCTCAGTCATAGTGAAAAATATTACCGTTGAGTAATTTCATTTCATTTGCAGATATATTTTTTTATTTTTGAGATAAGAAAATACAGTTTCAAAATATATGATAGTTATTTTCGAAAATAAAAAGAACCTAAAAAGAAAGGGCAGAATGCGATCTACAGAAAGGGTTAAAAGCAATAGTTATTAAGCGTTCGTTCAGCAATTACTTATCCATAAACAGCAGGTATCTCTCTACTTATTTAATTCTATTACTACTCGGGAGGAGCTGTGATCAAATTTAAGATAACATTAGGAGTAAATCAACAACTCATAGATATCCCTTGATAGCCATCCAACGAATACCTACCAGTTCATGTCCTTTCACTTACTATACACAGGAAGGATCATGAATCAAAAGAGAAATTTTACCTATGAGAAAGCAAAGTGTATTGTATACACTTACGATTATTAATACTGAATGTAGCCATATACTTTATACTTTGATTTCTCTATCAACTCTCCCAAAAATCCTGCTTTTATAAACAGAGTGTATGCGAATAGCTTGTTGCTGAGTTTGTATGTGTCTTATGACATCCACACTATACTTTCGTCGATCCTGGTGGTCTAGTGATAACCATACTTGCCTCGTAGACCCAAGCCGGTTTAATCCCACCTAGGTTCGATGGATACTAAGTATGGCTTCCTTCGGAAGGGAAGTAAAGCCGTGGGTTCTAGATTTACGGCACGTAAAAGCACCTCAGCTTGAAAGAAGAGGCCTCTAAGTAAAATATATCGGTCGTTTCACGCCCTGAATTGAATGGGACACTGATGACCTAAGATGTTAAAGAGGGTTCATAAATAAACCAAATCAACAAGAACACTACATTTTCAATAGAACTTACAGTTTACCATGCTCTTTGCTGTTGCACACTGGCCTTAAACTAGAAAAGACATTATCTGCAGTCTATAAGGTTCACGAATAATGATCATTTGTGGTTTATATATTATTTCTATTCATCTGTCCCATTGGTTAATTACTTTCATTTTAATTCTTTCAACGTTAATTGTAACAAAAATGGAACTATTCGAATTTGTGTCTATTAACATTAATTTTAGAGGATGAAATAAAACTTGGAAAAACTCCTCTTACAGAAAATGCAGTTCGTGCCTATTATAAATAGACATCAATTCGCTGACAGGGTAAAACAAGAAAAGTTTACAAAAAATATATCCGTTGCCTTACTTTTTTTTATAAATACAAAATATTAAAAAATAGCCCAAATGAAAGATATAAGAAACCAGATTTAAAAATGCAATGTTGTCAAAGCTCTAAAATATTTAGTTGTTAAAGTTTAATTCGTCTGCACCACTTATTTAATTATTAAATAACTTTTAATACATACTATAGCATAAATGTATCTCCATTTTCCCATCTCTTAGTGCTGAATATACCAAATAAGAGAAAATTAATAAAATAGTTAACGCATGTTTTTATAGTCTTAAGCTTGAGAGACAAAAGAACCCAAGCTCACTTTTTCCTTTGTACTGATAATAGTTATTAAATAATTGATTCGTTTGTCAGCAATTGGAATGGACAAACATAACATGTTTATATGATTTCCATTTTGTTCTCAACTCCTGGTGAAATCTCTTCCAGCAAAACTCCTATTTCCGTGAGCAGGCTATAATCCCCTTGCAGTATATTGGAGTGCCCTAATAATGTACTAACTTCCGGGCAGGACCACTTGTTCATACCGTTCCGGTCAACATATTGTTATGACATTTAAATCGTCCTCCTATAAGAGGGACTTTCCTCTCTGGGAAATTCATATAAACGCTGCAAGAGGAATCCATGGCAATTTATTTCGGGAAACAAACGCTACGCTCTTCTGTTCTGACCTGAAGTACCCTCCCGGTTGGAAATGGCTTGCAATCTTCATCGATCCCGGAGCAAAAAGCGACGATTTCTGCGATTTATGATTGTTGGGGAGGATGTGTATCGCGCGGAACTGAGTTGTGTGTCCATTGCTTCCCTTGCTTTATTGCTTGTATCCCTACGCCTGACAAGAGTTAGAGGTGACACGTGCTCTAGGGACCGACTTTATACTTGAATGGAATTGAGACCAAGGGGACGCGAATTGCCTTTATTTGTTCCGCTTTATTTGTGTTTTGTATTTATTCCGAATATAAATAATATGATGTACATATTTTTACAGTCATATGATATGCTATATTTAAAGAATTACGTTATTCAAAATTCAGATCTGAGGTAAGCATTACTTATTTGAGGTTTTTTTCTATAGAAACATGTTACCAATTTTTTATTAATTTTTTGCCCTACAGAGAAAACAGTAAGTTAGTTTGGCAACACTACTATTGTACTACAAATTTGGATGTTGGCTATACTGTTTCTGTATATTATTTATTTAGCTAGTAGCCCAGGTTTAGAATTCTGAATTATATTGAAGCTCAATATATTATATTATATTTTCAAAATATTTTAATTGAGTTCAAAGATATGCCTGAAAGAACTGAAGGGTGAAATTCAATAATCTCTTAAATGGAGGTGGGGTGGCCATGTAGCAAGGCTTCTGGAGAGCAGATGGGCACACGCGGCTACAATGTGGTCTTATAGGCAGGCTTAGATGTCGATTATCGGACTTACTTAAGACCATAACATGCATGACCAATAAACGCCACACAGGGTTAAAAAAACAGATAGAAATTGTACCATTTAGAGAGACCTGCAAAAACTAGCAAAAATGTAGAAAACTTATAGTCAGGGTGTTTAGGGAAAGTTGAAGGTGCCTACAAACAGTGTACACAAAGCTGTCATTTAAAATTTTCCAGTCTAAATACTACCAATTTAGTGTACCTTTAATTTAAGTCAATTTAAAACAAGGGAAAATCTCTAAACCAATTATATTTCTTAGGCTTTCACTGCCGGTGTAATAATTAAACAATTAAAATCCTCCGGGTTGTTTTGCCGTGGTCCATGGTTTAATATGCTACCATAGCCTTCACCTACTATTGGCGGTTGTCATCTTCAATTACAATTTTAGCAGTCAAATTTTGTTCATCGTCCACTGATGATGCCAACCGCAGTAGTTGGTGAAAGCTATGGTAGCATATTAAACCATGAACCACGGTAAAGCAGCCCGGAAGATTTTAACTTGTTTTAGTTCAAAATCAATGTTGATTACACACGAAATTTGAAAGTTCAAATGACACTTTTAGCTTTCGATGCTAAAAATTTAAGGAGGTTTCAATACTGTTATTAAATCTTTTACTTTCTTTATAATTGCCTGGTAATTTAGACTGTTGTCATTAAATTTTACAGAATAAAATTTTAAAAATGCTGAGATGTTCATGTAATTGCTGTTTTGTGCAATAAGTTATTTCAAAATGAAATATCCATAAAAAAAAAAGAAAAAAAAACAGAATGTAAACGGATTGGTCAGATGTCTCAAAAAACCGCATTACTGTAATATTGATAATTATATAGCTAACTTACCTGTTTTTATTCAGTCTAAGGTCAAATACAATAACAGTCCAAGTTGCCAGGCAACGATTGAAAACAAAAGTGTAATCTTTAACTTTTAAGATTCAAAATTTAGGAGTAGGTATCGTGTAAAATTTCAAAGTGGGTGGCTGGGCATAAGGGGGTGAAACGTAACGTTTAATCCGCATTGGTTCTAAACTTTCCCCTTTATAGGTTCACAGCAGATGGAGTAGCATTTCATGGTGGATGAAATCAGGGTTTTTCTAATAGTTCTCCAATTCTACATCAACACTCTCTGTTTCCTTTCTTTACTGTCCCTCCCTCTTCATCCCAATCATATGCCACAGATGAATTCATATGCCAGCCTACCTCACCTGGTCTGAAACCATTGGTGAACACTTGACCGGAACCTCGTGCCTGGAGGTGTCTGGGAAGTCATTTGGACTCTCATATTGTGGAGGGGCGGTGAATAGTTGAACAAAATGTGGCAAATACATTAATCAACCTCAAATCTGAGCCATGACCTTCTGAGCCATGACCTTCTTGGCAGCATGACCTCCCTGGCTACTGTCCCATTTAGCAGAAAGGTCTATAACAATAGAGCAGGATTATAGTTTGATTCTATTAAGTGTAGGGAAAGTGTATCATTACATTATTTATCCTATTACGATAACCCTATTCAGACATTTAATAAATGTATCTCTTCTGATTTGTCGGACTTCCTGAAGTATATATTCTAATTTTACATTCAGAGGTGTCCCATAACCCAAGAATCCTTCATTAATACATACAAGGAGAGTAAGGAAACATCTTTAAAAACTTACACAAGATAAAATAACGACTTGTAATGGCATTTATTAAGAGTCTTAAAGGCATAAAGTTATATTGCTCGAACAATAGGCGATAACATTCCGTATCCTACAGCAAGCGCCAGGAACTACAGAATGAACTATATATATTCCTCATAAAAGGCGGCCGCTATACAGCAAGAGTACGCTAGATAAGGTGAAATAAACTAACTAGAACCCCTAAATAATAATTCATACATCATAATATAAAACGAAGATTGCGAACCAGACTTCTCTAAATTGAATGCTTAATAATATTAAATAGAAATGAGGAAAATTTCGATATCAAAAAAAAAAAAAAAACCTTACAATTTTATAGCATACGGTTACCTCACATCAGTATCATGGAAACCAAGATAGAAGCTTCCACTGAGCACGAAATTAAGTTGGCCGCTCCCAAAGGCAGGCGGTCTGTCCGTAAGTTGGTTATAGTGACTATTGTTTGACGCGAGGACGAAAGGCTGAACAAACAAACCCCTCCTGAAGTGAGGAATAATAGCAGGAGCTACAGAATGAAGCTAAATGCCATACGTTTCACCTTCATTGGAGTTGAACTCCGAAATTTTGCGGTGTTTTGGGGTTGTTCACCGTTCCGTCTCCGTTAAGAACATTCAAATAATTTAATAATATATTTTACTTTACTGGGTCATGTATCTGTATTAATAAGATGCTTTATTTTTCTTGATCTATGGATATATTTGCGCTGTCATCTTTCTTTTTTTCTTTCTTTCTTTCTTTCTTTCTTTATTTTTTATTATATTGTTTAATGCCCGTTTTCACTACAGGAGTAAAACAGAGGTGGACAAGAAATTAATTTATAAATTTGTAAAGGAAAAATTTTAAACGAAGCGTTTCAGGCCTAAGTTTAGAATACCTCCCCGGCATTCTTTCTTTCTTTCTTTCTTTGTTTATTTTTATTATATTGTTTAATGCCCGTTTTCACTACAGGAGCAAAACAGAGGTGGACAAGAAATTAATTTATAAATTTGTAAAGGAAAAATTTTAAACGAAGCGTTTCAGGCCTAAGTTTAGAATACCTCCCCAGCATTTGCCATCGATGATGTCAGAGGAAAACGTAGAAAAACATCATTTAAGGAGGACCGTTCTGCAGGAATCAAACCATATCTCCAGTTCATGAGTTCATGCCTTTTCAGAGCCGATCATACGTACACACAATTTAATTCAATTTATATTCTTTTTGTTTTTATGCAAACATACATTGAATACAAAAGGTTAGTTTCTTAAATACGTTGTCGGTTGTATGGCTGTCGGTTTAGACATATTTGGGATACATTAAATGTGATGTTCTATCAAACAAACTGATGGTTAGATTAAGGTTTGCAGTCAGAGGTCACGCCAGAACTCGAATCAGTATTTTTGGCTTATGGCGATGTTCTTCTATTGTTACTGCATTCTGTTTGGCTACTAGCGCACAAAATCATATTCAATATAAATGAATCTATAATGTAGTTACCTATGAAGTTTGGGTCACAAGTACTCGAAGGTTTCGAGCTCTCTCTACAACTAGATAGCTTTAGAGGTCCCCTGGGTATATAGACTCAAATAGTCCAGATTCAAAGATGGGGTCAGACAGATCACAGTAGCCGCAATTTCAACTCCGGCCTATGGTTTATGGTTTTTTCCTAATTCCAAATTGTTAAGACATATATATTTATGCTGCATCCCTTAAAACACAGAGTGAAAAAAAGAGGAAAGTTAAGTTAAAGATGGGCCGGTAAGAGTGTTCAAAGTTGTCTTACACTGTGTTGGAAAGTTTGACTAAAATAGATCAATAGTAGGGATAAATACCAAGGTTGCCGTCTCTCCTCCCTGCTTCCCCAAGGAGAATTCCGTGCGGCAGGATCGGGCTCTCAACTGCCGCTCCCTGGGGACTCCACAAGGAGAGGGATCAGACCTCTTGCAGAAGGGGAGCCATGTCTACAGCTATGCAACATCTACGTACACTGCTGAACTATCGTAACAAGGTAAGCACATGTATTTTCTATTTAGGCAAAGAGAAGATTCTGGAAAATCTCTGCACTAATGATTTAGACTCTAGCGGTCAGTCAAATGAAACCCAAGAAAGTTGCAGGAAAATCATACAACAGAAGATTTTTCCACTGAACGAAAACAGTGTTACTTAGTATCTTTGGACTTGTTAGCTTTATTTAAAGCAAATTACCTCCGAAATCTGTCGGCATATCTGAAGGGATTAGATTTGAAATCATTTACGACCTGTCGATGAAATCTGGTGGCATCATTTTAATCCAGGAAATGAATCATTAGTTTGTTCATGTGAAGGTTTCAGATGGACTTGCTTTGGAAGAGAAGCTTATGGGCACCGTAAAAGCTGTTATGATTGGACCGAAAAACTAAAACGCTTTCTAAATCCGCTGATAATATCACAGTTTATACATAAGATATTAGCACAGCTTGCACATCAGACAATATCACAGTTTATACATAAGATATTAGCACAGCTTGCACATCAGACAATATCACAATTTATACATAAGATAATAGCACAGATTACACATCAGATAGTAGAACAGCTTGCACATGAGATAATATCACAGCTTGCATATCAGATAATAGCACAGATTACACATCAGATAGTAGAACAGCTTGCACATGAGATAATATCACAGCTTGCATATCAGATAATATCACAAATTACACATCAGATAGTAGAACAGCTTGCACATGAGATAATATCACAGCTTGCACATGAGATAATATCACAGCTTGCACATAAGATAATATCACAGCTTGCATATCAATAATAGCACAGATTACACATCAGATAGTAGATCAGCTTGCACATGAGATAACAGCGCTTGAACATCAAATAATAGCACAGTTCTACATAAGATAATAGCAGAGCTTACACATAAGATAATAGTACAGTTTACACATCAGATAATAGCACAGATTAAACCTCTGATAGTAGCATAGCTTGCACATAAGATAATAGTACAGTTTACACATCAGATAATAGCACATCTTGCACATAAGATAATGGCACAGTTTACACATCAGATAACAGCACAGCTTGCATATCGGATAAAACACAGGTTATACATTAGATAATAGCACACCTTGCACATCAGATAATAGCACAGCTTGCTTATCAGAAATATGACGAAGTCCTCCGCTTAATATGCGCGTTAGTCCTGGCTGCATTCCCAGTAGGGACAAATTGCATGAGTAGTTTTGTTACCTCCAGTTTTATAAAATATTTATTAAATGAGAATATATACACCAATATTTCACCATGAACTGTATCACAGGGCAGTTTAAGTGCTTATTACATTAATTACACGAATTTATATAATTTATAATATGTTTACATTTTGGACGATGAGTTAAACAATATATAGATGTAAAAGCAATAATTTCAAAGGCGTAAATTATGATATTTTGTTTTATATTGTTTTGCGGTTTATAAATTCAGTTAGTTTTATAAACTTATGGTTTTGACGTGTCTTTTTTCATTATTTGTATTCACTAATTTCTCTAGTAGCCGGTTTAAGCACTCTATACTTTTACGATAATTATTTCACTTTACAATAAACATTGCCATTTCATCTCTTTATGTACATCTTAGGTGAAGGTGGAAAAGTATTTACTTATATGCATTATGATAGGTCCATAGAGGATAAGTTTTTTTGGTAAATCCTAAATTCTATTTAATATTCTGTCGCATCTCTTGTAAGTAATCATTCTTTGGTGCATTCTAATATTAGCTATATTGCCGGTTTACACCCTTTACTTGTAAACACAATAAAATAATACTAATAATAAAAATATTAATATTATTATAGTAAAGTTATTTATATTCCCATTGTTTAATTTTATATCTAATTAAAATGCTGGAAAGACTTAGGATGGTAGCAACTATTATTTTTATTATGCTATTACTTTGATTTTACATTTAAGCCAGAACCTACTACAAATGAAAAATTGTCCGAAAATAAAAGTAATTGATTTTAAAAAAAATATTCATTGACCTATTATTTTGGTAATGCATGAACTGATGGAAAATATTAGACGAAAAAGGAAGCAAGGTCTTAATTAGTAAAGTGTGCAGAGAATGCAATAAACAGGATGCAACAAATTCATAGGAGAGAAAAAACTTATAATGAGGAACATTTATGTAAACGGCCTTGATCTCTGACGAGTTAAGGAGGTATCCAACATCGATGGAAATACAGGTATTAGGATCATTTAACAGTTTTGACGTGATATTTTGAATTTATTCTCCAAGTGTCCTTGGGACAGATTAAACAGATGTTCAAAGTGTCTGCTCTGAATCTCATCACCAGAGCCCGGAAGTTCAAGCTTTTATTTTGGTTAAAATAGACAGGCAAAAAGGTACTTAAAATACTGAAAATACGTAGTACTTAATTAAAAAGATATTTATTAAAAGTGAAAACATAGAGTAATATCACTCGTTATTAATAAAAATAGGTATTTAAGATATTTTTTATAATATGATTAAAGTACTAAGGCTTACGTTTCTTGGTTACAAGCAACAACAAGATGCTTTTTCAAGGTACCAAAGATGCGCAGTGGTTTCTGGTCGAGTTATTTTCTAATTGTGCGTTTATAGAGGAACCAGTTTGCTTCCGTACTAAACACATTTTATGGATGGTTTATTACAGAACTGTATCGCTCTCATCTTTCTCGTTTTCAATTGTTTGTTACATTTATGCAGCTGAGAAGTTACTCCCACCACAAATTTTCTAGAATTATCTCACGCAGATCAGTACAATGACATTTGCCAGGACTACAGTACTTCCCTCATCCGCTCTATTTCCTGGTATTCGAATGCCCGAGAAAACCTTCACTAATGAAGATTATGCTATTTAAAGAGCTTAAGTGAATGGATTGAGGAGAAATTTTTTGACTGCTTGAAAAGAAGTAAATATATAGAAAAATTCTCAATAGATATTTTGTAAGGTAAACATGCCGTTTAATTGTCATAACTTTTGTCACTGTGATATATTGCAATTCTTTATGCACTTTTTAAATTGCACAAATAATCGAAGAAAAATTCCGTAACGATCTGCAACAGGCAAATAAATTAAAGAAAATAAAACGTTTTACGACTTAAAATAGTATACAGTAATGAACTTTTTATTGTATAAACTTTAAAATACACATCAGTAATTATAATTGTCGCATGCGCCTTACAGTCTTACATACTAATACCGTCCTTGTAACAATCAAAATATGCATACACAAAGACCTACATGCATGTATATAAAACATCGATATACTTACATCACACGTTTTCTATGATTAATTTTATATACACACATATATACAAACATGAATAGAACCCTTACTTCTGAACCCCATTCCCTTCTCTTCTCTCCCCCTTCCCTTACCATACTCACCCCTCTTGTGTATAGTCATTAACCTTCTTTGCCGGGTTTTCGCTAGAAATAATTCCGAATTGTGTGAATATCTCTTATGCACCAACACTCCGCTGCAAATGTTCAAACTTCTATTGAAATTCAGAAATTGCGGTGGCCTCTCGTATGTGCTCGTATCTTAAAATCTCCATTTCCCTATATTCTGCCGGAATACAGACCTTAAAGTAGGCAACAAATGCCAAAAGACAAAATAAAATCTGGTCCTACTGACCCCAAATGTATAGCTACGGATGGCCGAAATCGTTAAAGCGCGGACTCATGAGCGGGTGTTCTGGGGTTCGATTTTCACCTGGACCGTCCTCCCTGACGGAGGTTTTTCCAAGTTTTCCTGCATAAATGGCAAATTCCGGAGAGATAATTTAAACTTAATCTGGAACGTTTCCTTCCTTAAATAAATCCTTTCCCAATTTATCTTTTCATCTCATGTATCATCAGTGCCCACAGCCTGTGGACCTAAGTAGTAAAATTTCAACACCCATTTTACTAAATGTGCGGAAAAAAAAACCCAAATGTACCGAAACTATCTGACGCTTAAATATACACACCCATATTGAAAAGGCGTTTTGCCTAACTTCCGGGCTTTCCTAATCTCATTCATTAGCAGCGTCTGTCGGACTCTGTCAAATATTTCAGGCCTTGCGGCATTCGATTAAAATTAGGGAATATTCCCTTAGTTAATTCTTTTTTTTTTTTTCTGTCTACTTGGACCGGGTTTCGTTTGCTCTAGCTTCCCCATAACATAGACAAATAGGAGTTCATAACTTCTAAAATAAGCATCAGAAAATATAGGTGGTTTTAACTAAAAAATGTTCCGCATTGTGAGATGCACCATTCTTCCAAAGTTGTTGCAGAGGTTCTGATGTAGCCTGAGCATAAATAATTAAATATGTGATACAATATTTTATATTTATTACAATAGATGACGTTGATTTTATTGCGCTACTACTCTTCTGGCTAAGCATTTCATCTTCATTTTCTAGAGAAAAAGATACAAAATGTTCCGCATAAGTGAAATAAGTGATACTTTGATGGTTTATTAACGAAGTTATTTACGTAACTTGATATAGAAATTCTCCAAGTTCAGGATAATGATCAATGCAACTAGATGTGATCCCTTCAGTTGGTTGAGACTTCATTTTATTGTTTTAGTGTGCATTTCTATTAAGATAAAAGATTATTTTATTTTTTGTGTTGCCTCGCAGACATCTAGATTCCACTCGAGGCGAACACAAAGTTCTATGCGCATAATATATTTTTGATGTGCTAACCGCAGCAAGCACTGAATTTTTTGTTCACAAGCGCCAAGCTTGTGCTCGCATATGCACACGATCAGGCATGAACTTGGATAACATCTGTATCTTTTAAGATGAAGATCATTAAAATATTATATCTTTGTTTCTTTTCACTTTACCTTCTTTTTAAGGTTGTGAGCATTTATATCTTGATACCTCTAAGTGGAGCGTCCAACTGTATAGTTTCAATAGAACTGAGTACTTTGTTCATCAAAATTATATACTGTAAGAATTCTTATTCGCTCTTGATTATAATGTATGAGCTGGATAATTGTCTTGCAAGTAATGTATTTTTTTTTAAAGAATGTCGCTGTACCTAATATATGGTGCACAAATTCATATGCACATCACCATCGCGTCATCAATTCTCAATTTCGTGAATTAATTCAATCAAAATGTCTGAAATTAAACCCTTTCATATCTCAAAGGCAATTATTCCGTTTATAATATTTCATAATGTATATTTTATGCCATATATTGATAATGTTTGGTTATCACTTAATCTCCATAAATGTTTTTGTGACAATGGCTGATTTAAAATCTTAATTTTATCTTGCCAAATTTTTGTATTTCTGAAATTCAAAAATCAAAATATATTACTGTGACAAAATTAACTCGTAATCCATCATTGGTTTATTTCATTGGTCTTAAAAGTGAGTGCTTCAATTTAATTATCATTTTCAAGTGGAAATAAAAAAAGTTGTTCCCTATTATATACAACTTACTGTTTTACCTCGCTTGGATATCTGAGATATTAGCATAGAAACGTTAGAGGTAACTAAATATTAAATATGTCTTATTGATGACAATCAAAGAAACAAATCCAGACTGAGAGTGGTTGGTGAGTATTGGACTCTACTGTAGCTGTCATAGCTGATTGTGATCCTAACAGTCATTAAGGGACCGAATGTCTATCTTACTCGCTGGATCGCACCTCCTGCGACAGCTCTTTATTGTTTTTCTGGGTGGAAGCTGTCCAGTGGCGGATCTCACCGTATCTCGAAACGCATGCATGTAGGCTTCACTTCTAATACACCTTACTTCCTTAATCTTAAGTAGTTCAATAACTAACCTTAAAATGGCTGTTCTTAAGTAATTAAGGACTAATTAATAGCCGCCTTTCATAAGGGTATCACATCTATATATTAGAATATATAAGTATGTCCATATATTAAATAGGTATTGTTTGAATTATAACTTCAGGAAAATTTACATAGCGAACATTAAAATGATATGCTTGTAACAAAGCATTTCAGAAGTTTTACTGTAAATGAGACGTATAGCTCAATCGTCATGTTCTAATGTTTTATTTTATAACATTTGTGGAACAACGTATATTTATATCTTCAAAAAATTAAATTTCGTGTTATAGCGTCATTATTTCAATTTATGAATTATTTATTAATAATTCTTCTGTAGCCATCTAATTGAATTTGGTATTTCAAAAATGTACCAATTGCAATTTAAATTTGTAAAACGACAACCACAAGACAAAAGCCAGGTAAACGTATTTTTAAGCCGCAATGAGTACAACCTCCAGAGAAGGTAAATCTGGTCCTGGTCCTAGAAGCTTGGGATGTCAGGAAGTTATTAGTGCACTTAAAAATGTATAATATTTTCACACTCTGCTCTTAATTTGTAAATTGTAATGAAGCTGGAACAAATTTTAAAATTTAGAATTAATATCATATTTATTTTTTTAAACACATTAAATAAATATGGCGTATTTCTCTGAGGACATGGGTTAAATCAATGGCGCACGAAGCAAATATCTGATGACCGACGTGGTGCTGGAGTACTGTATCGGTCGATACAGTCGCTCTAAGGCTGGCCTAGCTACACAACTCGGAGAGAGGGTGATCAGATAATTGAACGATACGACTTTAATATGAAACATTACGCCACTGATCAAAATACAGAATCGAAATTAGAATTTGTGAAACTACAAAGTAATAAACATAAAAAAATTCAAACACTCATCAGAAATTTTCACAAACTATATCCAAACATATAGAAAACAAGGTAGTAAATTATTTGGATAAATGTAAGCCTGGAAGTTGTTCTCATATTTTTTTTTTTTTTTTTTTTTTTTTTTTTTTTTTTTTTTTGTGAAACACCAAGCTTTCTTTCTAAAAACATTGCCCTAAATATTCTGTAAGCCAGCAAATCCTTTTTAAAAACAACTTTATATAAGTATATTGAAATATCAAAGGTATAATAATAGAGCTTTAATTAAAATCATATTTCTTTTTTCTAATGTTTTAATTAATTGAAACAATTAGTAATTCTGACCTGCCGAATTTAGTGTCAGTTCAGATGGGTAAAATATTTATATAATTGCAAGTAATAAAACAAAGACAACTGTATATATATTTTTTTCAAAGAAAAAATTATTCTTTGAAAATAATTCTCTTTGTTTTACTTTCTGTCATTGCTTAAATATTTTACCTATCTGAACTGACAGGTCAGAATCACTAACAGCTAGATACACAAGTATAGGAATAAGTGAAATTCTATTAACTGCGTATCGATTGTGTACATGTATAAGAAGTGTCCGTAGTATGTAGTAGCTATTTATTGATAGTTGTTAAATTATGATAGCAATACCTCATATTCTTAAATCAGCTATTGCTTTACCTTACAAGGCTCTCGTTAGGAAGCGTGGCCGGCTTAACGGGAATTTGCTTCTCATCGGGAAGCAGGCTGTTTACCGGAGAGTCGGATATACATAGCCCTTTATATTCAAGCTCATAAATTTCTCATGCAAATTATGACTACATTAACCACATGCCCTCGTCATAAAAGAGATGTTGAAAATGGTGTTCTTATGTTGTCACACATCTCTCAAATATTTAAAAAAAATTGCATTAAAACTCATTAATTATTCTACTGGAATTGCAGCAATTTTTTTCTTAAACCTTTCTTTCAGTTCTTCCAACGTATGAGGATTATTCTGATACACTTTAATGTCACTACATGGCCATGTAAAATATACTTCGTCCGTAAAAAAAAATAATAAAAAAAATAAACGTGAGTCAATAGAACGATTATTAACACTATTCACCACAAATTGCAGAAATTAATCCCACTCACATCGCGTGGTTGCAATTCCTTAACTACGTTGTCTTATAGGGTTTTAATTTTAAAATTGTAGTGCCATTCCAAGTAGTGGTTTGCGAAATTTTACTGATTTCTGTGCAAGATTTCTCAGAGATTCCTTTGGACTTTGTTCTAATATGACGTTTTACTTTCGGTTTCTAATCAACAACACAACAGAACAGAATCATTGAAAGTAAAACATCGTGCTCTTACAGAGGGAAAACTCGATGACAATGGAGAAAAGTTAGAACGAAGTCCAAGAAAACTCTGAGAAAGCTGGCACAGGAATCGGTAATTTTGAAAAAAAAAAAAAATCGGTTAGTAATGCCACTATAATTTTAAAATTAAAATCCTATAAGATAACTGTAGTTCAGGAATTGCAACCATGCAAGTAGACTTTATTTCTGCAATTTGGAGTTGGATAATGTAAATGGTCGCTCTATTGATCCTCCTTTTTTTTTTCCGGACGGAGATTTTTTATTTACATGACCATGTAGCGACACTTTCCAGATGATGATGATGATTATTGTTTAAGGGCGCAAAAATGCCAAGGTGATCAGCCTTCATACAATTTCAGAGGAAGAATTAATGAGATTTAATGCAAATATTCTTAAAAGTGTGAGACTATAAGGCGACGCAATGACATCATTTCCAACATCTGACAAAGGTATGAGGTTATTGTAGTTATAATTTGCATGAGAAATCTATGTGCTTGAATTTAAGAGGCTCTGAATATCGACTTCGCCGGGAAACAGAGTGCTTACCGGTGCCAAACAAATCCCCTTTACCCCGGCCTCGCGTCCAAACGAGAACTCTGTAGATTAGCATGAGAAAAAATTTTAAAAGAGTTTGGGAAGGTAATAATAAAATAATAATAATAGTAATAATAATATAAATATTCACACATTTAAATGTCTACTTATTTTATTAATTTTCATTTTAATTCTTCGTTTTTTTCAGAATTAATATCGTGAATTTCAGTCCTGATGACCGCTTATAAAAATGAATCTGGCTACATTCCATTTTCTTGGCACTTCCTTTACATTATGCTTGATATTGTTCAGTTTTACAAATTAAATGAAAGCATTGTATAGTGTTTGCATTTATATACAATCGTAATTAGATTTACCTTCTATAATTTTACAGAATCTTTTTGCTTTAGCTATAATGTGATATTCAGTTCAGGAGTATTTAGTATAAAAATATTTGGACAGTAAGTGCTTCATGTACTCACATTTGCTTTTCTTTTCTTGCTTTAGATTTAACGTTCTTCTAGTTACGCTTCGTTGTTAGTAAGTGCAAGAATATGTTAAATCATTCTTAATTTTCTACGAGGTTAACTACGTGATTAGAATAAATTTTACTTTTTTATTCTAATGTATGTTAGTGAAAATCCTTATGACATGAAAAAATATACTTTTTTTTATTGATTGAGAATGTAATTCTACTAATAATTATTATTTTATCGTTTGAGTGTATTATTTTCCCTTACAGTTGTTGCTAGATTCGCCACTGCCTTTTTCTGCTTCTCTCCCTTCTGTCCAGTAGGACATCCATGTCCCCTGGGTGTCCACTGTCAGTTCTCTGCCCTTCCTCTCCGGGTAGTCACACGATGGAACCTGTCGATACGCTACCAGCACTGAGAGAAAACTCCAAACCCTAAACCATCCTTTATTCTTAAATGGAAAATTACAGAATAGGAGCAACACTGGCAATGCTCGTTTGTACTAAACTTACGAAGGTATATGAATTTAAAAATCCAACAATATACTAGCAACCATGACAATACATTAAACAATCGAAACTATCATTTAAGGAAATAAAAAAAGCCGAATATTCAACACGCACTCCCTTCAAAAAGCAATAACTGTAATTGATAAACTTTTAAGATATGCTTAAATGAACTAATTAGCAGGAATAATTATTTTAAAAATATATCTAAAATTAAACATTGATGATAAAAATAATAATTTCTATTATATTCCTATATATATAATATATGTATTGTGTGTGTGTGTGTGTGTGTGTGTGTTTGGATATATTTGTTTTGAACAACGTGTAGCTAAACATTCTGATTGTATAGAAGAAAATCTATAACAATACTATTTAATTTAACATTTAAAACTTTAACATTGTGAATTGATATAAAATGTCTCTGTATTAAGAAAAAATATATGATTTGGAAGCTCTTTTTGAAGATACATATTATTAACAGTTTGTTACTATTAGTATTATTGCATTACTACTACTACTACTACTACTACTACTACTACTACTACTACTACTACTACTACTACTACTACTACTGCTACTACTACTACTACTACTACTACTGCTACTACTACTACTACTACTACTACTACTACTACTACTGCTACTACTACTACTACTACTACTACTACTACTACTACTACTACTACTACTACTACTGCTACTACTACTACTACTACTACTACTACTACTACTACTACTGCTACTACTACTACTACTACTACTACTACTACTACTACTACTGCTGCTGCTACTACTACTACTACTACTACTACTACTACCACCACCACCATTACTAATACTTTATTACTACTATTAATAATAATAATAATAATAATAATAATAATAATATATTAGCACTGATTAGCAACTCACATCAGCATCTTGGACTAGTTTAACTTCGACTTTCAATACAAAATGCACTATTTTTTGATTAAATGACTCTCAAATCGTTTCCAAGGGGCTGAGGGGCCCAATTGCACATTCATTACTTTGGAAAGTTTCCTTAGAAGTTCAGGGAATCGAACATAGAATTTCTAGAGCAGCAAATAAAAACTCTGATAGGCAGTCCAAGGAAGAAGGTTTAGTATTCAAAATGATTTTCTTAAAACTGTTTTTAATGGAAATTGGCTAAAAAGTTTGTACTTGGCACTCCATCATTATTCCCTAAACGAAACCAGAGGCAAAGGATGTGTGCAGTTGCAGATCGCACTATAAAATGTAGATTTTGTACCTGCACATCTGATCAGCTGAGACACTCTGTACGTGTATCGACATTTCCCATTTCTTGAGCTATGAGGGTCTTTAGGATGATAATGAGGCGGACATTGTGTAAAGGAGAACCTGCAGAATGAGCGTGCATGGATGGCTTCCGATATTAGCCCTCACCAGTCTTTCTGATGCCTTTGTGAGGATGACTTATAATACGGAAACCCCTTCAACCTCCTCTCGGCTCATAACATAAAGGACGTCGAACGCTTTTCGTAATCCGCAAAATTTAAAAGAAAAATCTCAGCCCCAGCTTGGACAAAAGGGATGCTTTCTGGTACAGCAGTTGTTTTCTTCAGTGGCACAGGTTTCTCCCTCTCTGTCCGGATGATACTAATCGCCCGCCTTGTTGTCGGGATTCCCTCCTTTTCCATTCTCTAAGACGAATGCCGTCTGTTCTTTTTTTCTTTTCACTGGTATGGAATAAACGCCTGTTCTGTGGATCAAAGGCAAGCAAAAGAGACCAGCCTTTTGCAACGTTCCGCAAACTGACAGACTCGCCCTCTGAGATTTCCCCGTCAGCCAACCAACGTATTGCTCTATGTACGTCTTGAACAAATACTCCTTTGCCCTCTCACTACCCCTTTTGTGGTCGCCGATTCTTTCCTCTTTTTTTTTAACCATCTCTTTCCTCTCCTCATCTTTTTTTATTTCTATCTGCGGGCTTATGAACTCTCTCACAATGCCTTTGGTAAATATTTGCAAACTTCTTTCTGCTTCCTTTTTCACCCCGTATGTACTGTTGCGGTTTTTTTTTTTTTTTTTTTTTTTTTCCTTTTTTCATTTTGTCAAAGCGTGAATGCAGAAAAGAGAACAGGATTTTTTTCTAGTTCGTATATGATTATCAAAGAGAACTGGAAGGAATTCAAATGCCATAGAAAAAAAAAGGCACTCGTTTTGGAAGAAAGAGATGCGGTAATGGTCGAAGAGAAATTGAGCTTGTTCTTTCAGCCATTTTGTGATTAAAAGCACAGGCTTTTGTCTTTTTTTTTCTTCTTTCTTTTCATGCGTGAAATACTCAGTATGTTTCCTCCTGCCGAAACAGTTTGCTTTATATAAACACGTGCTTATTTACTGTAACAAAATGCGCATTACTAAAGATTTCATTCGTTTGCCCGTTCTTGCAACATTTGTATAGACTGCGACAAAAAACGCATTACATAGGCCACACTTAATATTATAATTGGAAACATTTAACCCCGTGAGTCGCATTGGCAAACATGAACGAGTCCATCTTTACACTCTAATACTGCTCTCACACCTTATCATTATATCTTCTTTGATGTCTTTACCTTTTTCTCATAAGAATACCACATGATCTTTCAGTGTACTCAATGATTCCTCACAATTTTATTTCCACATACGGTCTTTATTTTCATTTCTAGTTTCCCCCATCATCTCTTGTGGTCTCTTTGTTCTTCAAAATGTGTTAGGATATGTTTAAACCTTCAGAAAGCCTTTAAGCCTGACACAAACTGTAATCTTTTCTTCGCACGGTACATTTTGGCTCTATACATTAACAACGTTCATAAAAAATCAAATAAGCTTGTATAGGAAATATGGCCTCTATTGTGAATTATTTTTGCACTTCTTAATGGTTTAAATGCTTAAGATAATCGCAAAGTACGAATAATCATGTATTCACCTTTAACCACGGTTCACAGATGTCAGAACATCAAACTGCTAAACTGCTACAATTGGTTAAGCTTATTTTGTTAACTCCTATAGTTTGCGGGGAAAAAAAAAAAAAAAAAAAAAAAAATCTTCATAGGCTGATAATTCCTTTTTTTACTTACGTTGGTTGTTAATTTACTTTATTTTATTTATGTGTTTAAGTGTTATTATTTTATATACGGCTTGCAAAGTTTTGCCTTTATGATTTGTGTTTCAGATTGCATAAAAGTTTAATAATGGTTCAACTTGGGCTTCTTAAAGTGTAATAATGGTTCAACAGATATTTTTATTGAACACTTAGTGGCTATGATACAACTATAAGCAAAAATGTGTGTTTTTCCTTCCATTATAACAATTTGTGATCAGCAGTAGTTTAGTTTCATGGAAGATCCTGCTTGCCCAAGTCGTTTGCCCAAATTTCGCTTTGCTTAATGTGGTGGATGTTGGGAAATTTCTGTTAAAAACAGCTCATAAATTCTGTGTTTTAATTTCTAGCACTAAAATTATAAAACGTTGCTTTGAGTTAGTTTTCTGTTCATTATAAAGGGTAATTCTAAGGAACACGTGCAGTTACTGATAACAAAATCTACAATGACAATCATTGCAGCACAAGAAAGACGCCAATAACAAGATAGAACGCCACGGCTACCATCCTCGCCATATGTGCACGTTGTCTTTACTATTATTTGGATGTAGAATCATGTTTGTTCAATTAATGACAACTGCATATTTATCTATGAGTGAATAAGGGCGTGAAAACTGGGATTAAAAAGGGATAAATTGATCTAGATCATCTTTATTTCTTCATTAAACCATGCTTTTAACTTAGTTTATTTTAATTCACTTCCTGGCCTCCTTAATCCAGATTATTTAGTGGTGGTATTCAGAAGTACACAGAACAGGCTTTCCAATATATATATATATATATATATATATATATATATATATATATATTAAATGTGCTGTAATTGTTGATGCCATGATCAACACACACGGAATGACTCTCATGGGTACATTGCATATATATTCTGTGCACATGACGGGCCATCGAAAACTTCCTCCGCACCTTGCTGAAACTGCTCAAGAAACAGTTGCTATTCCTACATTTGACCTAAATGTTCTGTATTCCACACCGACAGGGGTTTTCAACAGGTAAAGTGCCGGTTGCTAAGTAATAGTTTGTTGTGACTTGTAAGTGAAGGTAGTATGCGTGAAATGAAACTCAGCACCACCTCCACGACAGTTTGGAACCACCTTGAAATGGACGACACATTCAAAATTCCAACAAATGCAAAACATCATATTTTGCCTAAAACAACTGATTGAGGTTCTTTCCCAATGGATATAAATTGCTTTCTTTTCTCAGAATTACGGAACGAGATTCATTTTTATCACATGTCACAGTGCATTTCCAGGACCAGTCGCCTAGGAAATATTTAAAGAAATTGTAGGTAAAAATCAGCTCCTCATTGGAACTGAGCTTCGGTATGGATCTACTGTGGGACATTTATACAGTTTATCGAGTTGATGTAGGTACGCGTTATTTTGAAGATACCAAACCTTCCTGACAATTCTGGATTACTATAAGTAGCTTTTCTTTGAGCGCAGTAAGCAGAACTTCATTTTCTATAGCTGAAATTGTTTCAAAGCGCGACTTATCTCCATTATTAAATCGCCTGAACCAGTTCGATGGTCTTCTCATACTGACAACATTCTTACATTTCATCGGACATAGCTTCCTTCATAGGCTGACTTAGCAGTAAAGCCTTTTTTCTTCAAAAGAATATAAGAAGAAAGAGAAATGCTATTTTGTTGAATACTGATTAAATATAATGTAATAAATATGGTTAAACTCGTCTTAAACTATTCTTTAAGATAATACCTTCAACAAATAGAAACAAATGATCCGCTGCCTAGTAGCTCAAAGCAAAATGAAGAGACCGTTTGTAGGAAAAAAGTTTCTTTAACTTGATAACTGAATTCTCGATTACAAAGCAGAGAAGTAAGATATTGAGCTTAGAAGTGTAGATCTCAGTTTTAGCTGTACATTTTGATTATATAGAAACTCATTTTAGAGAAGAACTACTCATTGATTTGCCAAAAACTACCGACCATATTTTATATAATTGAACCTCTTTATTTCTATACTCATAAATTTTACCAAAAAGCACTCTTTCTTATACAGGCAGATTCTCGCCCCCAGACTATTGTATATAAAAAATGTCATTACTTAGATAATGTTTGAAACATTTATATATCCTCAATGATGCAAAACAGTATGGAAGCCGCGATGAATGTAATGTACTGGTCCAATGACAATTTATCTATGTTCCGCGTCATTGCATCTCGGCATTATATCTAGACGGTTGCAAGATTAATAATGTAAGTACACCCTGGCACAGCGTGTGTTCCTCGATCGTAAATACTGGCAAACAGGTTACTTTAAAGTATATCAAACGGCATTACAGACTGAATTTGATGAAAAATATATACATGGGTTTGCATTCAGAAATTGTTTAAAAAGTAAACGAGTGATTACTGACTCTAAATAATAACTTTTATATACTTTAGTTATACATAATATATATATATATATATATATATATATATATATATATATATATATATATTTTTTACCCGTTCTCATATCCATTCTTAACTCATCTTCTTGCTTGTGGTCTTTAAATTTCAACATATTGGGAGTGAAAATATAAGTACAGTCTTTTATGCAAGAAAGAATGTAGGAGGATAGAATAAAGAATGTTTAGAGCTAGCAAAGTTTTTGAGCAGTTTTAGCCTAACAGAAAGCATGTTAGGATGGAATTTGGTGTCACAATATCAGAATGAAACTCCCGAGGATCTAAATAATATAAAAGTACATGAGGAAGAACGTTGATAGATGCAAGCCTACCTTGTGATACTGCTATTAACAATGTAGTCGAATGGAACGTATCGATATCTCTCAGTCAACCTAACACCAGGCACTCCCGAAGACTAAAATTAGTGCGGAGGCAGCAAAAAAGAAAGAAAAAAGAGAATTCTAAAGCGCTCATTTTCAGTTCAGCTGGGCTTCCTACCCCAGCAAAGTTAATCGTCATCATAAACAGCAGAGAGTAAGTAAGCTATCTGAACACTGGAGTGTGTGGAATAGAAAATCTCGTTTCAAGATTCCGTTAAAACTGCAAACGAAATGTTTCTCTTGGCGCTATAAAGGGGGTTGAGGGAAAACGTAAGGACGGTCGAGGACTGGGGGAAGGGAAAGGGTTTGATGCTGGCGGTGGAACACTCTCGCCCTCCATCCCACTCTCTATAAATTGCGATCCTCCTCTCTTTTAGACTTTGAATTGTAATTAACATTTGGTTCTCCCATTAGTGTAATTAAAGTGCCATTCCATAACGTAGGTCCCTGTACCTTATCTTATCGCCTCTTCTAGGGGAAGCAAAAGCAGAGAGCTGACTGACTCGCTGCTGCCTCTGCTGCTGTTCTTTCTTTTTCTTCTTCTTTACCAGGCATGTCTTCACTCTTACTTAACATTTTGTGCAGCTCTTGATGTAAAAGTATTTCGTCAACGAAACGCTTTTTCGAAAACTTGACTTTTCAATGGAAGTGGATTTGAAAACAAGAAAAATCATCTAATTGACTTACAGTGCGCTCTTTCTTGTTTACTTACTCTATACTCTTAACTCCTGCTTGGTCCAGCATCTCCCGACTTTCTAAATGTGCTTTCCAAAGTTTGCGAGATTGAGATCTACACATGTACTTTCTGCTATTCTTGTAACTTTAAAATATTTAATTTTGCAAATCTGAAATCCAGAATGTGGTTTCTTCAATGGAAACTAGTTTTTTTTTTTTTTTTTTGCTTATGAAAAGTGAACATTTTAGTAAATTTAGCTTTTCTTTAGTGAGCAACTTAAATGGGAATTGAAATATGTTCCATGCCATAGATATGTTCATCATTACGTTATTTATAGCTAGTATAGGTTTATTATGATACGTGGATTTGCCTTTAATATAGGAATAAACAAAAATTTGTTCATTTTGTTACTAAAAACCCAATAAAACGTATAAAAAGTAATAAAATCCACAAATTATAGCAATTTTAGATTTCATTTGTATTAATACTCCAACACAGATTTTAGTATTTACAGAACTTGTAAGACAAATGGCACGTGCTAGTGAATATTGCATTCAGTTGAAAAAACTTTATGTTAATAATGGTGAATTGTAAAAATTTGTACGTGTTAAAAGTCGTTCTTTTTTAATTTTCAAATTCATTTACCTACCTAGCAATTGAACATTTTTGTTTAACATTTTCTCTAAAACAAAGTTGCAAACTTCAATCTTAGACGTTTTCTATTTTTGTTATAGAAGAATGCACTCATTACCAGTCTATTATCCTCATACTAACAACTACTTTTCACATTACTAAGAAAACAGTGCTTATCTTGACTAGAAATAATGTTTGTTTAAGTGATTGAGTCCTAGAAAGCTTGCTCCCTTTGATATATATTTGACTCTGATACGCGTTGCATAGCACACAGTGCCTCAAGAATAGAATTGGCAATGGCACACCGTGGCGCGATCGATTGCTGCAAAGGCTGAATTTAGCGATGGTATTTATCTTGGCTATTCATAGTGTCTTTCAGAAACCAAATTTTAAAAGGGTAAATAGAGTTCCAAGTAAAAGGGTAATGCATATTCATATTTTGATATTTCAAAAAGACAAACTGGGAAGTAGAGGAAATGCTGAAAGTAAAAATTCTGTAAAGATAATTTGGACACACTTTTTGATGGAAATAAGCAGAACATGTCATATATGTTTATATACCTATAATATATCTACAATTTTTTTGTATTTTAAAAGAGGATAATACATATTTAATTGCATTACTTATTGTCCAAACAGCTGACGCTGCACTTGTGGTTTGTTCCGGTCTGTACTCTTCTCAATAATAGCTATATTTGAAGAAGAACAAATAATTATTACCATAATGGAACAAATTGTTTTCATAACCTTACAAACAACAAAATCACATACCCATTACAAACCAGTAGTTGCCTTATGTTTGTATATTGAACTAATAGTATGAACCTACCATGTTAAATTATTTTACCTGAAAACTGCACTCCAAAGAGATATTATGTTAGGTCATGAAAACATGCATGATTAAAAGTAGTTCATAAGTGACAAAGATACATTAATAGAGGACCAGAAGATTGAATGTGTCTTGTAGTAAACACCTTACTTAACGTACAGTAGGTCAAAAGAAAATATAACCAACCTCCCTGACGATCACACACATTCGGGCTAGAAGTGCGTAAGTCCTCGCTGTTATGTAGAAGTGAGGTTTGGGGATGAGATAAAGTAGACGGTACAAATAAATTACAATGTGATTTCTGGAAGCGAATTCTACGGGTAGGGAGGAACACGTCAAACTATGGTGTACTACCAGAGGTGGGATGCTGAGAAGGTGCAGCCTACATGAAAATACATGTAATTGGCTAAGAATAATTAAAGGACAACAAACAACCCTGAAGGGCAATATGCTTCCCTCACCAATCAAACAACTTGCATTATCCAAAATGGTGGGCAGCGGTTGTGCAGTGGGTACTGTCAAAAATCGGTTTAAGGGATATTTGGCAGAAGAGCATTGAAAACAGTTATGGCCTAGTGAGGGAAAAAAAAAATCAAAAGACGCAGGACTGACATAAACCGGCAGGAAATAAGAGGCGCGATGCATGCAGATGTCATCTCTGGACCTGCAGAGCGAAATTAAAAATAGATGGGGTAAAGCGACCTATATCATGGAACTAGGCATAGAACAAAGGTAGGGAATAACATAGCTTAGACTGGGAGGCTGGAAGACACGTAAGGTTGTTGACGAGAAAACCCACAAACAGAGATGCTGGAATAAAATTTCTCCCGAATTCATTTTTGATTCCCAGTATGGGGAGGCTGGCATGTTGGGACTTAATTGTAAATAGACAAAACTGACTAAACCTGGGCATTTTTTAATGAAATGCATAGTTTTATGGACAAGAAATTTCTATAAATATTGTATATGAATAATACGAAAATTTATATGAATATCAGAATTATTGTGTCTGTTTCATGCGTATGAGAGTGCGTTCTTGTTAATGTTGTTGATTCCTATTGTTGGAAATAACTTCAGAAATTAAGTACTTTACATAGCATGAACAGTCTTGCGATCCATGCGACTGTGATGTGCAATATATGTATACCTAGTTTAACTGGAATAATAAATATTACTGCTACTACTAAGGCTCATTCATTTCAATAAAACCTAACCTACTCATTTACTTGAATTCGGCATTTAAGAAATTCGTTACTGTGTCGAAAACTAAACTTAATAACCAAATAAATACCATATCATTTTATAATATCATATTTTTATAAAATGATGATGTTTACATTAGAGAAACAAACTTTAGAAACCTGGAACTGTTTGTTTCAGTCAAATGTATATATCAGTCCATGTAACTTAGGCATCTGCTCTGTCAGGTCGCAGGTTCAATCACGGCCAGGATCGATGGATATTTTCGGGCTTGAAAATCATAAGTATGGCTGCCTTCGTAAGGGAAGTAAAGCCGTGGGTCCCGTGTCGTAGATTTACGGCATGTAAAAGAACCTCGAGGCTGAAATACTAGGCCTCTGAGCAAAATTTGTCGGCCTCAATTGAATGGGACGCTGATGGCCTGAGATGTTAAAGAGTGTTCGTAAATAAAGCAAATCAACAAGCATTGCAGCTGTTCCCTGTACAACTTTCAACCACACGGTATACATCAAGATAGTAGTGCTGAATGCAGTTCAGTTTGCTGACGATACTTTAGACAAATTACACGACTGCTATAGCACCAAGGGAATAAATAGCACTACACGCTGCAGTTGTAGCATTGAGGAAATTTTGTCAATTCATCCAATAGCTAAAGAATGTGACTATCTATAGATTATTACTGTAGCAATATTATATTGTCCACCATACAAATATTGCTAGCAACCAAGATTTACCAGGACCAGATAGCCTCGCAAAACTACAAAAAATGATAAGTTCATTAGAATTATCGGTAAAACGAATGCTTTACAACTGCATCACAAATACATGCAGAAGTTCTTAGTACTTAACAATACATCACCACTGGACACTTGCTGATTTATCTAACTTTTCACATTTTAATCCAATATAAACGCTTTAGTACCATGAGATGAAGACATGTCTGCCAACATAAAGGAGAAAAGATTTCCCACTAGTGTATTCTGCTAAATGCTACACTTAATAGGAAGTCTATGGGAGTGTTTTTTTCCGGAATAATGTTGGAGATAATTATGAAAATTGAAAGAATAATAGATAAGAGCAATGCCATAAACCGTTTAGTATCATGCAATTCCACTTTAATTTCGTTAGTAAGAAAAAGTTGTACGGTTCAAGAAGATAGCCCAAGGTTGATCTAGATACTGGATAAAATACATTGCATCGAAGATATGGCTTGGTCACCCCAAAGCCTAACTGAACAATAGCCCCACAGAGTCATGGGGATGGAAGTATGCAGAAGATATTTAGGAAGCTTAAACCATCTCTGGGAAGTTATCTTGCAACCATAACATCAGAATACTTTCAAGCACTTGCAAATCAAATGCCAAGAGTTACTAGACACATTATTATTATTATTGTTATTATTATTATTATTATTATTATTATTATTGCCAAGGGTGGATAAATGGATAAAAATAAATTAAGATTGTGTTCCTTGTAATGGATATATTTTGTCTCCATCATTTGATTTTTCACCAAATAAACATATTTCTGCGTTAATTTATTTGTTTATGTGTTACGTTTATAAGAATTAGGAAATTTGTGCGCAGTGGCGTAATTACAATGAGTCTGGTGGCACTGATTTAGAAGCTGATGTATTCTTTTATCACAAGTAATATCTCAAGAGGGTCTGAAATTACCGATAAATCGAACCTAATGAGTGAATTTACCAGGAAAGCTCATACCCTCGAGTGATATTTATTAGGACTATTTCACGAATAAAATAAGCATTTAATATATTTCCCGTAAACTTTGCTTAAAATATTTTAATAACTGGACATTTGCATTATAAATACTTAACCTTTTCAAGACATCTTGCAATATACGAATGTCATTGTCAGTAATGCTAATAGAGAAGAGCCAAAATATAGATTGAGGTTATTTCATGAATAAAACAAAAATAAAAGTAATATATATTTGAAATTCGCGCAAGGATTACTAACGTTTGTATAAAATGTTATCCTTATGAATGCCTATCTATTCAAAAATTGTGAGAATGAAATAGACGAAAGTCGACTCTTGCAATCGCAATTGTTCGATTTACTAATTCCAACCAACCTAGAAAACAAAACTATAAAATATTTTACCATTCTGAACAACGTATTTATTAATATTTATGGTTGCTTAGGCAGATATTGTTACATAATTTATAAAATAATTGCAAACTGCCCGCTTGAATATGCAAAAACAATTGCTTGAGTAAATACATTTTAAGTTGGTTAAATTTACAATTACTGAAAATACAGAAAAGGGGTCAGTGATGCATGCTTAGCAATTATAGAGTTAGCTACACTGACCACAAGACAAATGAATGTCGCTTGATAAAATGTATTTGATATTTTTTTTCGATAGTTTCAGTGCGATATGGGACTGTGACTGGTCAAAATTCAAAAGTTGTTTCGTTTCATTGGTCCGTTTAAAGATGACGTGACGTAAATGAAATGGTCAAAAAAGTTCTTTAGCTATGATAATTATTTTTCAGCCATGTGTTATTGTTATTTTATTTTATTTAAGGACGCTTTACATCTTTACTAGCATCCCATTTAAATTAGGGCGTGAAATGCCCAGTAAATTTTGATCAGAAGTCTATCTGTCAAGTTGTTTCAATCTCACTGTCCGATTCTAGTCATTTACATTCTGTTTCTATATGCGCTGGTCAAACAACAGTAATCACAAATTGATTATTTCGGCTTGGAGGTGAATATTTTTGTACCTCTTTGAGCTGTGTTATTACTTGTACTATATGGGGGCCTAAGTCTCTACTCACATCAAAAATATACAAAGACGCGGATACAGAAGTGTAAATTAAAGAACTTCTCATTCTAAAAATGATATTCTGTATTTTTCAAAAAGAGAAAAAATAGTTTTCTAAGCTTTCTAAGATTCAATCATGCAATTGGTACCGCGTGCTTCTTTATATGAAAGTGCATGACAAACATTTCGTGTTGATATACTGCTGTCCATAATGGAGCCTAGAAGTATATATTTTCTACAATTGAAACTGAATTGTCTTCTGATGGGAGATTAAATCTCATATTTACCCAGAAACGGTCACTTTATGATCTTTTCCCGTTTGGAAGTTGTCATTTTGAAGCGAGTTTGGGGAGTTTTGTTTGAGTTGTAAGGGCACCACGGAGAGGGAGAATTTCAATACAGGAAACTGTTTACCTCGCCACCTCTAGTATTTCTCTCTTCTCTCTCATCAGAAAATTACATCATATCGAACTGTATTGAGCTATTCATAAAGTGAGTATATCCATAATTTTTTGGTACATTCTGGAGAAAATATTGAACCGCTCTCTTTATATTCAACACAAATAATAGTTTTTAATGAATTTTCAATATTACATTTCAGAGAAAAAAACCGTTACTATTTCTAAACCCACCTACCAACCAACCAATTAAGCTATATTTGTAAATAAAATGATTATTCTAAAATATTAATTGGTATTTAAAATGTTGAACTGTGAGAAGTATAACAAAAATTGTAATTTTACAAGCTATTTGTTCAGCAAAACACTTATGCAATCATTAACAAGAAAACTTTTGTAATAGATAAGCCATACAAATAGCATCCACTTTTCTCTCTCGGTCATCAGAAACATATTTGATGAGTATTTTGCAAGTGGGGCCAAAATGAGTTATCAGCAAGCAATTGCTTTGTGGATAGGTTTTGAAAAACAAAAAAGCAGTTTATTAATGTCGAAGTGCACATTATCATTGTATAATGACTATAAATTGCATGTTACGGGGCTAAAAACATGTTTTAAGTAAAAGTAAAAAGCAGAGATCTTTAACATATGCAGTAAAAAAGGGCTACAAATTTAAAGTTTAAGAAAAGAGACATTAATATATTTTATTATATTTGCATCTAATGTCAACAAAACACACTGAGACGCAGAGCACACATTAATATAAATGAAACTAAATTAAATCTTATCTATGTTGAAGGAGTTACCGATTGAAAGAAATGCCTAATATTATGAAAACAATTGATTGTGTGTTATTGGCGAATAAGGCTTCCTTCATGAATGGAAGTTTATTTATTCTGAGATATTGATATTTCTTCTCTATCTATCAACAAGTGATCACCACGGGTCGTTAAGGCGCATACTCGTGAGCGGAGACTTGGAGTTCGATTTCCACCAGGATCGTTCTCCCTAACTGAGTTTTTCCACGTTTTCCTAAGTCCTCATAAATGGCAAATGCCTGGGAAGTACCATAGACTTAGGCCTAGAATGATACCTTCCTTTAAAAAGAAAAAAAAAAATATTATTTCCCAGTTTATCATTTAATTTCGTGTATCACCAGTGTCCACCATCTATGATGTAAAATGGGGTTAAACACTATTAAAAATCCGGAATAAACGAATGTTACGAAAATGTTAACATTGAGAACAACCCAAATTGTAACTGATTTTATGAAATATATTTCAGGGGATTTCTTCAAAAAGGGTTAATTTTTTATCTCGCAATTAATTAATTATTCCGATTTTTTCTTAAACACTGCTTTTGATGGCAAAGACAAACAAAAATACAATTGAGGGCAATAATGCATTAAGGAAACAAACTGTTTCATGTAAATAAAGAGCTAAAATAATTTTTTATAGAAAAGTTAATTTAATTTTAATTTTGCACATGCTTTTGCTTCCTGTTTAATTCCAATTGGCACATTATTGTAGCTCCATCTGTGCCTAAACAGAGGAACACCGCTTACCTTCCGATACAAAGCCACCTTACTGACTTTCAAGTTTGACATCTTTACACAATTGCACTTCAAGGGAGAACATTTTAGAAGTTGAGTGACTTCTAACAAACAGAGTAAATGATTGTAGAATGGAGAAGTTTGTGACAAAAATATGTTGCTACTCTTATTGCTGCTATGTTCTGTACATTTTTATTCAAAAATCGTTGTCCAGTGTTACTAAGTTAAAAAAGGAAATGAATATATTGTTATGTGAAGTGAATATTATACATTTTAAAGGTTTAATTTTTAATATTTTTTAAGAACGAAAATTTAATAAGGATGCATTGCAAGATATGAGGCATTAACCAGTTAAATTCAACAAAAAGCATGTAAGTAAATAAAAAGCAGAGAAGAGTAAAGTAAAACTTCGTCAGATAGCCTCCATTCATTTGTGTATATATGCTAAAATGTTTAACACGCACATTCAATAAAATAAGACATGTTCGTAAACATCCGGTGTCTAGTTATTGTTGTTTATTTACTAATCACTGGTCACTGATAATACGTGATATTAAATATCATTGGAGGGATTATTTTAGGAGAAAGAAGCATTCCAGACCTAATGTTGAACGTACTTCCCCGGCTTTTGTCAGGATGAAAATCTGATGGCAAAAAGAATTCAGAGGCAGAGTCCTGGCGGAATTCAACCGTAAACCTCTCGTTCATGGGTCATTGTGTTATCTTTCCAATATTATAAATATTATTTATCCAAGATTAATTTCAAATGCTATTTCAACAATGATTCTACCGCCATGGGTGGCTGAGGTCGTCAAGGCGCGCAAACTCGTGAGCGGGAGGTCAGGGGTTCGAATCCCGCCAGGATCCTCCTTCCTGACTGTAGTTTTTTCCAGGTTTTCCTCAGTCCTCATAAATGGCAAATGCCGGGGAGGTACCCTAAACTTATGTCTGGAACGCTTTTTTCCTTTAAAAGAAAACCAAATTTTATCATTTCATCTCGTGTATTATCAGTGTCCACTGTCTGTGGTACTTCAGTAACAAAAACGGGCGTTAAACACAATTTAAAAAACACGGTGTTGAAGCTACAACTCCTCAAATTGTCTTCGCGTTAATTAATGGATACATTTCGGGAAATGTGAAATGTTCTGGATAGGATTACCATCATTTTTAACGGGAACTTCATGAGGATATGTGCCAAACTTTGTGAAATAAGATGGTGGACAGTTTCAGTACCTCTTATCTGAAGCCATTATTTTGTTCTATAAATACACATAAGAAGCGTGACCAACTTAAACCCACACGTTGCCATTTAATAATATAAAGTAGTACAATGAACTGAAAACTAAACATAAACAGAATCAGCAATATTTAAGGAATAAAAAGTATCTTGGGAAGTGAGGTCACCTTAAACATTCAGATGTCCATCCCGTTGCTTCACTAAAGCATCGATCACCGCCGGAAAAGGAGGATGATGGTTCTATGCGCACCAGTTCCGTCTTACGTCTGGAAGCGTTGGTCCTTCACAATTTTGATGAGAGACCCAAATAAATTAAAGTCTCAATATTATCCTTCCTTACAGCGTTGTCTGCCGTGACAATGGTGCCATCAGTTGCGACCGCACTGTTGTCTTCGATACACTCACTCATAATATTCATGCTGTTATGAATTTCACTTGGCTGACACTCCTCCGCTGTCAAAAATGGAATCACAGTGTGTATATATCCACGTTTTACGGATTCATAATCACCGCCAAATTTGCCCAACGATGCTAACTGCGTCTGATGATCTATATAGTTGCCTCTTTCCCCATCCCCTTCCCCCGCTATTATTACCTATAACTGAGAGACAATGGAGCTCATGGCGGGTTTCAATTGATCACACCTCGTATATTACAAGGTTTATGCCCCTAGAAGCGACACCCTAGATATCTCTTATACTAATACTAATATCGACAATCTGTTTCCGCTGGATCTAAGAGCACAAAATATCCACCAATCTTATTTATACGAATTAATAATGGGAAAAATACAAATTTTGAACACAAAGTTATATTTGTTTAATGGATCAATAAGAAGCTACAAATAAAACTTAATAAAATTAGAATAATGGCGTTGTTTTCCCCAAGTTTCTAATGTTTAAGAGCAGGTAATTGATGTTAAATCTTCATCTATTGAAAGAAAGTGAACAGTAATATGGTAATTAACTGAGAATTTCAGTTATTTGTTTGTTTTTCAAATGCATATCTGAAGCGACAAGTCTAGGAAATACAGACGGGCCTCATAGAGGTCCAAATGGTGGTCTTTCACTGCTTTACGAGCTTCCAGCCTTTGATGCAAGTATTGCTGCACATTACTCAGCATTTCAGAAGAAAAAGCATTTGCAATCTGCCGCTATTCGATGTGGTGTAGCCTGTACGTCTTTACAGGCTACAGGCTGGATCTCCTGATATGAAATCGGGAGATCCAGTTAGCTTCTAAAAGTTCACTTAAAAAAAAACGAAGGAGCCGAGAAACAGTTGAAATTCGTTATTTAATTGCCAGATTATTGTTCTCTTTAATTAATGGATAAAACTTTAGAATTCGCATATTTGTGAACTATTTTCATTTGTGAACCACTATGGCAAAGGCCATTATAATCTTAATTGTGTTTATTTAATTTATGTTTCACTTAAAACGTTTATCCATTAAAAATATATAATTTTATGCTGAAAATAGTAATTCTTCTCATCGGCATTAGTTATCTATATGCTAGATTTACGTGCCCTTAATCAAAGCGAAAACAGCTCGTTAATATCAGCAACAGTGTAGGAGATATTGGAGGTTACAGTTTTAAGCTTTTCCTGAACACACATTATGTATGCCCTTTCGTTTATGTCTTCACTGATTAGGTTAGGTTTGCATAATTTACATTCGTCTTTGAGGCCGTGAAAAGTTTGAAGTTTATACTACTACATATTAAAGGAACTTACACGAAAAATCATTCCAGTTTTATAAAAGTATTCTTTTAAATTAGTAATTTTAATTTAAATTAGTTATTTACTGTAAATTAAGAAAAATTATCTAAAAATATTTCTGACTCTTGCCTAAGTACAAAAATAGTTTTTTTAAATATTATTACATATTTTAATGTTGTCATGTGCATTTAATTAAATTTTAAATTAGTGAACTAACAGATTATACAACCGAACTTTAAAAGTTAATCTGGAAATTTAAATGCTACTCTACTAATATTTTACCACCGCGTTAACTTCCAATACAAGTGTTTCCTTGTGTTCCCCAAAAATTTCAATGGATATAATGATTGAATTTTCTAACAGTGTGTGCAGAACTGTAAAAGCTGACGACTAGCAGTTTCTTAAGAAATTCAGACTGTAAACAAAAAAACAGAAGGGAAACATCGCGCTGACATGCCGCGTTGGGACAACACAGCTATGACAGATCAAGGGAACGCAGCCGGAATAACAAGTGCACAGAAAAACTTGTCATAAGAAGCAAAGAGTGGACAAGGGGATGGCCAAGTTTGACAGCTCTATGTTTCTCTCCCATGCATTCAAAAACTTGAATACTTCTTAGAAAATGCTCTTCTATCCGAAAAAAGTAAAACATCTTTGTCATGGACAATAGGTGAATGAAAATTCTATAATCAATCGTAAATGTCCCGAACTATGGTATGCTAGCACACGTTGAAGTACAGAATCTTTACATTTGTCTCAAATAACCATGACAAATCCTGCAAACTCCGTTGTAACTAGTTTATTCTGCAAATAAAGCAATTTATAAAGAAAACTTTTTAATCACGCCTAAAACCGGTAATTATTTTTAAGGGTTAGCAGGTTCTTGCAGATATTCATAGTTGTAAGAATAAGATTGTTACAGTTGCTACATATGAAATACTTAGCTTTGCTACTACCATTTTGTTTTGCAACTTGCATCTGCTCTATGATCCTGCATCAGCTGTATGTGAGAATAAGAAATTCTCCCTCGAGTCAGTGCGAAATGTATTAGACATATTGCTTGCATTTATGACCCATAATCTAGTCTTCGTTCCTTTGTCCTTATTTTTCGTTACAATAAATACAAAACAATATCATTTTCTGTCTTCTTTCTTTTCTCCAGATTCTTTCCTGGTTCCCCCGTCATTTTAGACTTAACTAAATCCAACTTTCTTCGTCGAGGAAGAGTTTATGCCTCTTGCTCTCCAGTTTACGATTCCTTGTAGGGAGATGATGTCAAAACTTCAGACTTCTCCTGCCTTAGAATAACCTTTCCTGATCTCTTCGGTTTCGGAGCTGACAAAATGTCCGCAGGTATAATTTTAAATCTCTCTTTACTAGATGGAGGCCTCACTTTTTCGAGTTAGTCCTGGTGCTCTAATGGTAATCATACTTGCCTTGTAGAACCAATTCCATTCCGGTCAGGGTCAATGAATTTTTTTTCGGGCGTAGAAACCGAAAGTATGACTTCCTTCGGAAAGGAAGTAAACCCGTGGGTTTCGTGTTATAGATTTGCGGCACGTAAAAGAACTTTAAGCCTGAAAGAAAATACTTCCGAGCACTTCTCACATCTTTGAATTAACATTTCAACCCCCCCCCCCAAATAGTCAGAAGTCTTATCTGCAAAATGGCCATAAACAGCATCCATCACTTCTTCGTCACACTTAAATTTCATTCCTCGACTGTACTTCTTGAGTTTTGAAAAGAGAAAATAGTCACTGGGAGCTAGATCTGAGTTATAGGGTGGATGGTCGATATCCTTGAAGTAACATTTCTTCACAGTTTCCTTTGCAACAAGAGCTGTGTGCACAAGAGCGTTGTCATGAAGAAGGCGCACACCACCACTCAGCTTTCCTCGCCTTTTCTCTTTGATGGAAACAAGTAGTCTGTGCAGAACGCCAGGACAGTATTTCCCATTTATTGTGGTGTTCCTGTTCTTGAAGTCAATGCAGAGTGTTCCTTCGTAGTCCCAAAAGATTGCGGCCATGATCTTGCTTGACTGAGTGACCTTGGCTATTGAGGCGGAGCTTTGCCAGATTTACGCCACTCCATTGATTCTCTTTTGAACAAGAGATCATAATAGAGGACCATATTTTCATCTCCTGTAACAATGGTTTCCATAAATTCTCTCTCTTTGCCATGGTAGAGCTCCAAAAATGCCTGACAATAGATTACTCGTTGCTGCTTTTGGACTGAGGAAAGGAGTCTAGGCACCCATCATGCACTGACCTTATTCACATTTAAATGTTCATGAATAATTCGAATGTCTGTTGCTTTAGAAAGGCCCAACCTTGATGCTATTTATGTAACTTTGAACCCCCGGTCTTGCATAATTTTTCCTTCCACAAGAGCGATGTTTTCAAGAATGAGCAGCTCCAAGGGCCGACCTGCACGCTCTTCGTCTTCAATGCTTTCTCGACCCATTCGAAAAAAAGTTGGCCCATTATTTTACGGTAGAATATGAGGGGGGTGCTTCCCCATACACACCGTCCAATGGTTGTTTAATTTCATTTTGAGTAAGTCCTTCTTTTGTGAAGAATTTAATAACAGCACGATATTGCATTTTGAACTTGTCATAAACTTCTACACATAGCCTTCTTCATACAACTCTATCTGAACAACTGAACTCAGCGGGGCGGAAGTTACAGCTGCAATTATTTACCTAACAGATAAGATATGATACTAGATAAGGTTTATGTGAAGGCGATTCCGCGAGGCTGGAAACTCATGGATCTACCCTCATAAGTCGACCGTTGTTTTGTGCTACCGTAATGAACAGAAGTGAAATTCTGATGAAATTGTAAGCTTGTTAAATATATATCATAATGTCCATTAGCACAGTGACTTAGAATAGTAATTAAGGTTTTTAAATATTTAGGCAGCAGTCCTTTACTCATAATTGAGGAAATTTCTATTGGGTGAAAATATTTACCACTAAGTTTATTTCATTCGTAACATAAGTACGAGTTTATACACTGCTAATATTTTTAATGCTACTATACTTTGTTCTCCTGCAGTACCTCAAGCAGAAAGGGAGCCTTCATCAATATACCTCAACACCGGCGACGGTCGCTGTTCTGCCTCGTCCCCCAGTAACGGCCAAGGCTGAAGGTAGGAAAGAAAAACTTTCTTTTTGTTCGCAAAGTTTTCCTTCAACAATATCTTTCAATAGTGCCGAAATTGTGATATTAAATCGAATGCTTTTAATATATAACTGAATTCCTCAAATCTGTACATTAACAATATATTAAATACTTATAAAAAGCAAACATTGAATACTTCAAGTTCTACTGAGTTTTAAGCAAACATAAAAATAAGGCGGATTATGTATAAATATTTTGTTAAAGCAAAAAATAAAAATAAGAGCGATTAAGTTTAAGGTAATGAATATGTAGGTTCGTTGGTTACGTCGTTAAGTAGTTACAGTCAAATAATTATTTAAATGCGCAGAATAATATTAAAAGTCTAAGCTTCTCAATGCTTTATGAATACTAAAATGCGTTAAACTATTTTAAATGAACTCAATCAAAGGAAAGCAAAAATAGTTAACACGTTATACATACACATCAATAAATGCAATTGAATAATGTCATATTTCCATAAATCAAAGCTTAACAGTGTATTAAAATGTGACATTGCAGAAATGCCTGGAATAAGGAAATCAAAGTATGCACGTACTTTTCTTTTAAAACATTTTCTGTAAGATAGAATGTCTTAACTCAATTTGATGGTAATTTCGAGGGATACGACGCTTATATATATGGCTCATTAAACAGGACGTAAAATCATGAATACTCTAACCCTAGAGTTAGTTATCACAAACGTGAAACGAAAACCTCTATAGTCATAGAAGAACTCGACGAGTTCGAAATATAGCGATTTCACGTGTGACTTTATCTTAAGTGTTTTATCCTTTTAAAGCTTGTATAATTACTTTTAATTTGTTACATTGCTAATAGTGTTACTTTATTTTTAATTTTATTTTATATATAAATTTGTTTGTGAGCCGTAGAAGATATTAATATGTTTTGCGAAATTCTGAGCTATTTTGTATACCTTTGTTGAGCCATTTTTGTAGTATCGAACTTTTCGTATCAAATACACTTTATGGATCATAATTTACATTTTATTAGCATTTTAGCATTGTATACCTTCCACGAAGTGAGTAGACATATTAATATGTCACAGCATTACATAAAAAATCACTACTCACGCTTCCAGAAGCATCAGAGGCTGCCTGTAGTTCTGATTTCTCTGCATATGGCATAATGTGATATCCCTAACAACTATAAATTTTATCTTGTTTTCTGATAACTGCACAACTATCCTCAAGTCATTATAGAGCTTGTATAAGATAAATTCTCTTAGTATTGGCAAATAAGGATCGTAGTTAATGGCGCTTAGTAGTTTGTTTAGAGATGGTTCATAATATATACACTTCGGCTGAATTGCAAGATTCATCATCAAAAATGCAAAATACGTTTCTGGTTTTTCTATTTTTTCCCCGTTGAAAAACACTATCTTTCGCCTTATAAACAGCAGACACAAAACTGCAAATCCTGCTTCTGTTTTCACTATTTCGTCTGTAGTTAACCTTTTTTTAAATGCATGAAAACATTTTAAAACAGTGTTTTTCACAACTTTTCAAGTTTACCTTGTTTGCATTTGAGAAACTCTGCTACAGCTTGTTAAACGACTACATTGCTATTGACAATAAGCTATATAGCTGCTGTTTAGTAAGTAGTTACGCAACTTGAAAAACAACTGCTTGATTATGTCTCTCCATAAAAACAATGCTATTTTAATAACAACTTTAAAATGATATCACACAGTAATTAATGATATGAATTCTTATTAATTAATAAATAATGTTATAATATACTAATAAATAATTATTAATGTTGTTAATAAAAGAAAAAATTCACAAATGCCTCCTAATAAAATGCTAAAAATAAAAAAGAAACAAAAATTTTACAAATGATGGAGCATTG
>CM060832.1:97842500-97852500 GCA_030762175.1 Metallyticus violacea
TTGTAAAAAGCTCAAAGTGATAAATTACATTCAATCTGAAAGCTACATGCATAAAGCATAGTAAATTATACATTGTATTGCCACAATATTAGACAACATAGAAATACTGTGTTGCTTTAACCTATTCTCATATTCACCAGCTTGGAAATTGTCGGTGTTTTAATTGTAGTCAAATTTATAGTGGAAAGAACAGGAACGTATTGTTACGGACATATATTAGAACTTTTTATTTTTATTTATCTATATTTAATTTATTAATCTCCAACAGTGACAAAAGTAACTATTTAACTATTTAAAAACATTAATGCAATAATAAAAGTTTCCTAAAATGATAAAATAAAAGTTAAGAAGCCGGTATTCATAAACAAATACTATTTTAAAGTAAAACTTCTATTCGTACAAGGAAGAACAGAAACAAAAGCAGCAAAAACAAAAAGGGACATGTTACAAGCTTTAATGAAGATATGCAATATAGTTGTTACCAGAATATGTATTGCTTATTTCCGCGAAAGAGGCGCTAGGCTAAATGCAGCGGAAAAATTGCTTTGCCTCATTGTATCTTGCACCATTACATGTATCATTTGTTTCCATTCACTTCTCTCCCTACCCATTTTCTTTTTCCAGCGTCCAAGAAGTTTCTCCCCTTTGTTCGGATTCTTTCATCAATTCTTCGTGCTGCAAAAGGGACGACAAACTTCATTTTATATCAATATTTTTCTTTTTGTGTTCTGTTTAAGGGAAGAATTCTTCGTGATGTTGTAACGCAATGTATTTCAGGATCCATTGTGTTTTGTGACATATTTGAAACAAATTTGTTACTTCACCCTACCTCCTCAGTTTGTACACAGCAGCGCTGTAGTTGCATGTGGATAGCATGTTATGGGTTCAGGTTTCTTTGCTTCTGTCATATTGACAGCAACGACAAAGCTGTTAAGAGATTAATAGCTCTATGTCATGAAAACACAGATGTCACTTGCGTTATCTCTTACACTGGGCAGCATGATCACTTGTACAAGTGTCTATGGTTAGGTTGAGAAATATTGTGAATTAATGTAGTACTCCTTTGGAACTTTTGTTATTCAGGATGTTTCAGTTATGGAAATTCCTATGAATTCTATACATTTAATATTTTTAAACTTTATTGATATTATTATTATTATTATTATTATTATCATCATCATCATCGTCATAGATTTGTCTTATTATTATTATTTATTAATTAGCTTAAAACCAAAATAATTTAGAGCAATGCGGATGATAGCGGCGAAGAAAGCAGCTATAAATATTTTAATATGATAGCCTGAAATATAGTGCGGCTATTAAACTGCAAAAATGTTTATGACAACATTATCAAACGGATAGATAAAGAATAACAGTTAATGAAGAAGAATAGCATGCAGTTTAGCTGCTAATCGTGTCATATCATGAAATGAATTATGCGGCAGAATAGCATAATATTAGAGCATAAAAGAAAAAACGCTTCTAAAGCTAAGAATAAACTTGTGAAGAAAAGAAAAGAAAAGTTCAGTACCTGAGAAATCCATAACGTTGGACGGGAAACACGATATTTTGATCGCATGTTCACTGATTTAAATAAAGTTACGCTTTTAACTCTTCATAGTCACACGGGGGCTTTAGGGATCTCAAATTTTATTTATAAATTTTACACATCTCCTACAAGAAATTATATGTTTACTTGACAGTATTGTAAATAAAAAATATTGTATTCATTGACTTATTATAAACTCAGTTACTTCAAAAATGTACAACAAAGTGTAAACACATTCCAACTGTGTTCATTAAAACTGGCATATTATTTTAGTATCTCAGTAATTCGTCTTTTGTTCTTTATTGTCTAGTGAAAATGCCTGTGCATCATTTTTCGGAATATTCAGCATCTCTCGAAAAGAAGCTTTAATCTTCTTAACATATAATTGGGAGCTAGAGAGATGGCTACTCAGAGTAAGTGTTGATGACGTTCAACTGTTCACTATTAATATTCTGCTTTTGTTAACGCAAAGAGATGGACTGCTTCTTAAGTATTTTAATAGAGGGGGATACACATGCGGTGTCTAATATTTTACTTGGCAGATAAAATCCTCTCCCCGCATACGTCGCTAGCCATCTCTCCAGCTCTCAGTACTAGATTGTTTCAGACATTCCATTAGAAATGGCTCAATGAAATTCACACAGTAGTTGTTCATAAAATATTCCATTTTAATTGTTTTTATTATTGTTGGGTGTGTATAGAACAAGCGCATAGATTTTACTTTTATTTACCATGCCAAAGCAGGATCTCATTGCCTATGAAGTCTGACTGTACAAAATCATCAGAATCATCACCTCCACTTTAACACACAACTTTAACACGCTGAATTCTAAATGGTAATAACAAAATAAAACTATCAGTAGTTAGGGATAGATGGAACCCTTCCTTCCTCCTCACTTGTCGCTAGCTTGGCGACAAACGCTCACACTCGCGTTAGTTATTCCTTGACTTGGACAAACAAAGAGGCAATACATACAGTGAGGTTATTTTAGTTACGGGGAACCTGTGGCTACTTACTGGAGCCGCCGCAACCGGGAAAAGGGAGATAAATTCATGAAGTTAATATTTACGTATTTTTTTACTGAAAACATAAAATAATATTGTACTAAAACTATTGATAATTATAAGCACTAACCTGTGTCAAGAGATATAGAAAACGGTGCCCCGCAGCGTTGTGCGCATTGTATTCTGTGTAGGGTATTCCTGTATTTCATAACTTTTCTTCAGAACGTACAGGGCTGTTCGGAACATGTTTCTTGGCAATGAGAGATTCTATCACTTATAACTTTTAATCAAGTTGGTGAACAGTTTCTCTATCTGGTACAAGTTTGCCAGGATATTTTCTTACTAATCCCTTATCACTTCCCTGCAAGAATCCCTTTCACATATGTACCGTACATAATAACCCGTTCTAAGGCTATGTTATGTAGTGGCATAACTAACGAAGAACAGTTAACACTCACTGAAAACACCGAGTAATACACGGGGACACAACACTTGCTGCCAAAGCCTCCCTTAAACAACTACAAGCTGCTACCTGCACATATTTTTGGTTTATTTTGTTAAAGGGCGCTCTTTAACATCTCAGGTATTCACAACACTTGCTGCCAAAGCCTCCCTTAAACAACTACAAGCTGCTATCTGCATATCTTTTTGGTTTATTTTGTTAAAGGGCGCTCTTTAACATCTCAGGTCCCATTTAATTCAGGATGTGAAAGGCCCGTAAATTTTGTTTAGAAGCTCCTTCTTTCAACTTGAGGTTATTTTACTTGCTGTAAATCTACGATATGGGATCCATAGCTTTACTTCCCTTCCGAAGAAAAACATACTCTGAACTTTTACGCCCGAAAAAATTCAGAGATTGAACTCGCGATTTTGGGACCACTTTTACCACTAGACCACCAGGACCGGCGCTATCTGCACAGGCATAATACGGCCTTGACTACTGGCGTAATACACAGTTGCGCTCTGGGTTTGTAACTCACATAACCTCAATGCATCTGTAAATCAAAGAAAATTCAACTGGAAAAGTCACACTGGAGTCTTTTGTCCCAGAGAACATAGCGCACTATTTTGACTCAATGTGTAGAATCCGTTGTAGTTATAAACAGAAAAACTAAGAATTCTAAACTCAGCATACGAACTGAATTTTGTGCAACAATAATCTGGCAACATGAGGCAAAATTAGCTTATGTAAAACTGATTGGCAATTTGTACTTTTGAGTTCTGATATTTGTTCCGCTTCGTGCAAATTATTAACAAGTTGCTCAGAAGACATGATTTTTCTATAATTACATTTACAATTTCTATTATTTCTATTAATGCTAAGCTGCATGCGTAAGCTCAAAAGTAGAAGCAAGCTTTGGTAGGAAACAGAAATGTTGGAAGTCATAGTAACAGCATTTTGGATTCCCTGTGGAAGGAAAAGTTTGCCATGTTCTTTTGCCGAGGATGAGCCTAGACTACGATTATTGCCTGAAACTCGAGCTGTGATTTTCAGTGGAGAGATGGGAGGGAAAGGAAGAAGAGGGTAGGGCAGGGAAAGGGATTGTACACACATACATGCTCGCGATATCTCGGCTCATACGAGCAGACGTGCTTGCGGCCCCACTATTAGAACAAGGAAGATAGTCACAGCATGCTTCAAATGGTTACCAATACAACATGTACTTAGCATTTGACGCGGTCGTGTTCAAGATCTTGTTTTACTTTCAATAATTTTCACAACTTTTTCTTTGAAATGAATAAGCATTTTAGTTTGGGCAATGACTTTGCATTAATTATTCTGACATAGTATAACTGTGCACATTTTTACTTCCTGAATTAATATTTTGTTCTTTAATTCACTTGAGCAACAAAATTGTCAATATTTCGTTCATTATAGATACATTTATCGATTTGAATACCTTGGTAGCTACCACGGGATGTTAAAAATCATAAAATTGTATTTAAAAAAAAAAGATAAACATAAAACAAGTGCTTAAACGGTTCTTTGATGTTTAAAAAAATAAGTATAAATAAAATGAGAAAAGACGATTGTCGAGATAATATAGAATATTTCCAATGTAAAATAAATTAGCATTGCGAAAATTATCAAGCTAATCAAATTTTATTCACATAAGCTTCTCTCATTCTTATGCTTGTATTTCGTAATTACGGCGTCTTCTGACTCCGCCGTATACTAAGTTAAAATACTTTGAATGTACGAAAGCAAAACATCAGTCATTTTTATGGCTTATAATATTATTACTTTGCAATTTGGGGCTTTACGCTGATTTACACAAAGGATTTAAGACTCATAATAAGCCGTATTATATTAGGGCTGGAAACAAAATAGTGATAACAATGTTGCCATGATGCTAATGAGCAGTAAACATGTTGTTCTCATCATTTCTAGAAGAATGGATAGCTGTTTAACACACCCAGCTGCGCTGCGTATAAAGCTATCAAGTGGGGTATAATTTGTATAGCACAAAAGCAATGTTTTCTGAAAATGAATAGCATTCATGGATCAAAGCTGAGGGGACACGAATGCAAGGGAATGCCATGGGGGTCTCCAAGAAGGCAATGAAAATTTGTGTATCCCAGGTGGCCCTGTGGATATCATGCTTTCGGCGAGGATGTAATAGTGTGAAGGCCCCTCTATCCTAGCTGAATACTACCACAGGTTTTTGGAAAATCGTCTTCGTCCTGTTCTGCAAAGAAACCCATTATCCTTCACGACAATATCCGCTGTCACTGTAAGGAGATTATTCAACATCCTCCATATCCCCCTATTTCGATCTGTCTCCCAATTGAATCACTGAGAGGCAGTGCTTTCTCACTAGAGACATCGTCTCGCAAAGCTAGGGAAATTTTTCCCAGAGGTTAACAAATATGCCTTAGCTCGGGTGTCTAGTGTCCTCTAGCGGGTGATAAAATTCCCATATTCTGGAAAGTATGGTTTGTTGCTTATGAATATTCTACCATTACGTTTTTTCTAGTCCAGTATTAATTTATTAAGAATTTGGACACAATTAATACCTAAACGCTGTCTATTGCTGAATATAGCAAGAGCTTAATTTCACAGCAAACGGCGCAGTGTTTTTACATAAAAATCCGTATTTAACTTCTAAGGCTCTACAGTTCCTGAGTAAACTGGCTCAGGAGTGTGGGAGACATGTTATTGGGAAGATTCCGAGCTCGCCTTCCGGTGACGATAAACTAAGTTTTATTATCCCTCCTTTCCGTTATTTTTCATGTCATGAAGGCATACAGATTTGAACATATAATTACTATGATTCCCAAAAGCATTGAAATTAAAAAATAAATGCAAAATATGTGATACAAGCAGGCGATCACCCAACTAGGAACATGTTATTAGCGAAATAACCGAAACTGATATGTAACTAAGGAACAGACATTGAACTGAATGCGGCCTTAGATTTCACTTAATCAATGGTCAAAGGAACAATGCAATTAGTGATAAGTATAAGCTAAAAGCGCTCTATTTATGACTCTGTAGTGCACTTTATAAAGTGTATATTTTACTTCAATAATAAAATGTTATTTTTATACGTATATTAACATTAAAAGCGACAACGTGAATTTATTATGAAATGCCTTACTAAGGTCAACTTTTCATTCATACTGAAATAAGTATGACAGGTTATATTTTACCTATAGACTGGGGTCGAAGGAAGATGATGATCTGTAATAATTGGACTTTTGGGCATTTCTTTCATCGAATGAACATATTTTATGGCGCTATGATACATTTCAACAATTGTTGATTATTAACCAAATAAAATCTTTTACCAAAAAGCTAGTCTATAATAAGACATCGACGTTATATTTCTTATTAAAAATGATATAATGCTTGTTCCAATTCATCTATCCCTTCCGTTCTGAAGTTTCGACGCAATCAAATTATTGCAGCACTTAATTTTGAAATAATTATTCTAGTTCCAAATTAAGACCTGAATTCTTTAAACTTTTTATCACTTTTATTCGGTTTTGGACTAATCTATTCAATTATTCAAGTTTATGAAATAATAAAAATATTATCACATTATTCATCACCAGTCTATATGTAAGAGTTCGTCTATATTTGCTGAGTTCCAGTGTAACGCAACGCTTTTCCACAGAAGACTTCTTGTATGATGGACAAATTGACCTTCAGGATCGAAAAATACCACATTTAAAAAATTATAATTTTCGCGTAAATATGAGGATCTGTTTTAATTTTTTTTCCTGACATTAATTTATAGAGTGCTTACTAACAAGTATAACTACATGTTTTTTTTTTTTATCAAAATTGTGTTCTAAAATTCACTTTAATATATAGCAGCAAAAAGATGAAACAAAACAAAAATAAGTAGTTTATATTTATAAATTTATATTATTGGCAGTTGACTTATTTCAGGCTGATATACTTAAGAAATAGACACTATATTATTACACAGTGCATAAAATGTTGCTATTGTTTTGCCTGATCTTTCCGCTAATAACCTTCAGAAAACTCAAATACTATTTTATGTAAGTTCCCGCATAAGCAACATCCAAAATGTACCAAAGGAAGCGCCATATCAAGTAATCTTAAAGCAATTGGAAGATTTAGAAAATACGTAAAAGTAAAAGTAAAAGCTAAGCAATAAATTCAGCAACATTAAAAATCTTAAAATTGTTTTTCTGCAGTACTATTACGAGAGCTCCAGAATATATCTTGGAGAATGTAGAACTCCAGTTGGGTTTATTTTGAATTAGCGAATAAAATAAAATCAAGCAATATATCCATAAAATGTGCTTATGTATATCCTAGTCTGGTATTTTCCAAAAATTATTTTTAATTTCCGCAGCTTCAATTCGTTATCAAAGAGTTTAAATGTAACAATAAACAACATATCCTGTAAATCGTTTTGATTTTGACCTTCATCTGTTCGACTGTTAGCGAAAAGTGAATTGCCGAACTGGACATTAATAAAGGTAAACGCGTTTTATGGATATATTCATTTGTTGTTATAATTTTATTTGCTAAATAGTCAAAATAAATATAGTTCGAGCTCCAGATTCTCCCAAGGAAAAATGCCAAATTGATTATTGATGTCTAGTACACGCTGATATTTAGGTCAAAGACATTATAAACACATTTCAGTGTACTGTTGTGATGGATTTGTATAAAAATAACTGAAGGTAGATGCGATAAAATGAAAGCGATGAAACTAAGCCATAGATATCTGCGATTGGTTGGGATTCCTAACATTCGTATACAAAATTGGTCACTGATTCATGAGATAAATAGTCATTTCTAATTTTCATTATAAACAAAGAGACAAAGCGGGAACTCATCAGTAGAGAAATACATTTTGGATGGTGAATAAAATAAACTTATTGCTGTCAATTAGCCCTTAATATAGTTTTTGTGACTACTATCAAATGTTGTACTTTTGATGTTTAATATTAATAGGGATATTATTGGCTTAAATATTTGTTACTTTATCTTATCTTACTATATATGATTTTTCGCCCTGCTTTCATAATTATGATGTATAAATGGAATAATTGGAACAAATCCCACAGCTACTACTACAATGTTACATTGAAATTGAAATTTATTGAAAATGCTAAGAAAACTACAAACTACAAGCAGTTTCCACGTATCTGGCCCAGGCCATTTTAGCAATACCTCCTCACGATTACAAAAATGTTAATACAATAAGGAATTTATTCTAACCCTTTATTTAAATTCTAAATAATTACCCGTAGATAAAGTAAAAAATTTCCACCTTGATTGTATCAGACCCTAGTCCCCGGTTCATCAGCAGCTACAATGCTACATGATAACTAGATATAAACTAAATATATTACTAAACCAAATTAAATAAATATCCCTATTTCACATCAAATACTTATATATGTTAACGAAATTATAGGCTAAGACTTTATGGCTACTCTAAAAATAAACAATAAGTAAAAAAATTCATTAACTTTCCTTCAAATAAAACAAGAATGTAGAACAAAATTATAACGGAGTTTAAAATTACACCATTTTAGACTCCGTTGACTTGATAGCCCAGACTGATGCGACAATCATAAAATATGATTCGAACTCAAAATCATAATAGAAAAGCACGATCTAATCATCCAGGTAAGGAGCATATGGAACATTACTAGGCTGTGTAAAAACAAAACTGTTTGGGATACAAATCTTTCAAAGAAGCCAAATCTACCAAGGCAATACCGAGGTATCACGTAGTCAATACAGTTACCGAAGTGTTCTATAAATTGCCCTCCGAGCCTGGGTAATACCTATTCAAACCCCTTTAGTAAAAAAACCCTCAGGAGTGCCAGGTAATGCTTATCAGTAGAAAAACATACTGACCATTATACTCGTCCACTATCGGGGTGTTAACTTCGTTGTCCTTAGCGCACTTATAAATAGATCTGACGATGATACAATAGTTAGAAAAAAAAACACTTATTCAATTGTAGTAAAGGAATAGAATCTGTAATAAAACACATTAAATCTTTAAAACACAGGCCTAACCGAATATGATACCTAAAATAAAATATGTCGTAAATAATAACTGTAGATGTCCATTTAGGATGACTCGATAATTAAGCCTGAAAGGAAGAAAGTACGTTTCAATAATAGGTAGTCACCAATCGGAAACTACTCAAATGCTATTTCAAAATCATATTTATAGTGAACAAGCAAAAAACAAATAAATACATGAAATCGCACTTGGCAAATTCTGAAAAATATATATATAGTTTATCGAGACAGGAGAAAGCATATTGATAATTGAGAATTTAGACACATATATATTTAGATTTTTATTACTTGTATTTTTCATTTGTTCTTCCAAGTAATTTGCCCTTGTTTTCAAAGTGAATTATGTAAGTTATTTGCGGTAATAAGAAAATTGTCATTTCATATTCACACCTTCCTTTGTTTCCCAATTTTTCTGAGAAAAACATATAGAAGACTAATTTATATCCTGTGATTGTTTTTTTTTTTTCACTTCTCACACTATACGTAGATGCTATAACGATTTGAACACATTTTGGGCTCTTATGTCCACTAAACTTTGAAATGATTTTATTGTTCTTATTGGCATAGAAAGAAAGAATGTTCAGATGTAAAATACTATAATGCTATTGTCTCTTGAAATGTTGTTTATGTAAGGTCTATTTAAAAATTTTGCAGAACTTTATATAATATACTTTGTCTTTACACTTTGGTAGATTCTATTTTGTTACGTTGCAATACATATTAAACCTTAGGTACCAAATCAATCATATTTTAGCAGCACTTAGATTCAAAATAACTGATAGTTAAATGTATACTATTAAACAAATGAGACAATGCAATACTTTATTTAAGTCCTACAAATTAATTTCTTTGTTTTCTTTAGAAAATAGTGTATTAATATTGAGTAAATTCTGTGATGCACAAACTGTGTGGTTCTT